>VZSC01000406.1:70974-87224 GCA_013398225.1 Steatornis caripensis
TGACAAGTAAAAATTGTATTTGGGAACACTTAAATGGGAAAAGTCCAAAACCAGCGAGTAGACCTCTTGATCAAAATAGTTTGTAGCAGTGCGTGGTATCGCAAAGTCTGCAAACCAAAGTTGGGTCACACGGGGTCTGAGAGAACGCTGAAGGGGTCCAAGTGCTTCAGTCATTCCCTTCCCCTCTGGGAATGGGGAAGTTGTAGTAACAGAATAGGCCTAGTCTAAGAGTAACTGGGCATTTAGATACAGTGGTATATTCTGTAATTACTGATTACTCTGACACATTCCTCATCTGTGTATCAGAAGGCACAAAATGATACTTGGAACCATTGACCTTATTTACTGAGTGGGGAGGCTTTGTCTCCCAGTGTGCTGTCAGGAAGTGATTTGGTAATATAATTCAGTTGTGATTTGGTAATATAATTCAGTTGTCTTAATAAGTCCTGGTATGGAGAAACGGTCTCACGTGCTGCCATTGCTTCCTTCGTGCCAGTCCTGTCACTTATCTGACTAGGGGTGACCAATAGCCCAGCCCTGCAAGGTGGGGAGGGAGAGGTCGGAGGAGTATTTCCCTGCTGGTTTAGATCCGTGAACTGAGTCACTGCAGGACCGGATGAATGTTGGTGTCAGCATAAAGGGGTGGGGGAGCGGGCCAGCTTCAGGGGCGCTAGCTGTTCAGTCCAGTTTTGACACCGAATCATGCCTTCGCGGTGTTGAGCGGTTCCTTGGGGTTTGTGGCAGAAAATGGAGATGGCAAAACTCTCGTCTTTCATAAGGAAAGGCAGCTGGTGGACAGCTGTGATTTGTCTCTCTCTTAACCTCGAAAATGTTTTCCTTGAGTCTTGTGAAAACTGGCTCTTTTCTGAAATGCTCAGGCGTCGTGGATGGAAAAGAGGAAGAACAAGGACTGTACAGCTGACCGACGCAGAAACAAAGTGAATACTCAGAAGGATTTTTCAGTCTAGATAATACTGTCCACTACCTGAAAAATACTTCCCCCACATAACGAGCTTTTGTGTGCATTCTCGCTGTCCCGCAGCTTTTCTCATTCTGAGCATGTAAACAGTTCTGCAGTCCTGGCTAGCTGAGTCATTGCTTTTCGCTGAGCATCCCCCACAGAAGAAGCTAGAGACAGCCAAAGCTTCAGTCACCCAATCAAAAGTGCTGGAGATGTGCAGGTCCAAAAATAGTGACAGACTCAACCACAGTGGCACTTCATTAGCATCAAATGTGCTCCTTGCTTCAGCTGCCTAATAAAGTGACATGTAATTATAATAAGGCATCCTTTTGAGAGGAAAGATAGAGGGATGTTGGCTTTCTCAGGGAATTGGTAATAAGATGCAATGCCTTATTATCTACAGGCACCGATTTTTACCTATTAGCCGCCTCTGTGAAATGACCTGGTGGCTCCAGCCCAGCCCTGAGAGGCTGTGTGCCAGCTGCCGTGTTGGCCAGCAGTCTCGGGGAGGCAGACGCTAGCTTTGCTTCTGGGACGAGGATCCTTGGGAGAAACCGAGGCTTATTTGCAACACAAAGTACTTTCCAGCCAGCACCAGGGTTGTAGAGAACGTTACCTTTGGCATTGCAGGTGTTACACACTTGGTTTTAACCTTAATTAAGGGAAGATGCTACGGCTGGAGCATGAAGGTGCTTTTGCAGGACTACCACATGTAACGTTTCGGCCAGGTGTTGAGGAGAACATGCCAAATGCCCAGATGTCCAGTGAGCAGCTACTCGGTTCACCTATGCCATAGGATACTATAGGATGTGCCTTGTCAGCAGGGGTAGCTGAACCTTTTTCCACCTGATCCCTGCCCTTCCTTTCCTTGTAGCTCACAGAACTGGTGCCACTGGTGTACCCCACCCTGCTTCTGCAAAAAGTTGTTCTGGATCTGCCCGCAAGCTCAGTAAAGAATAAATAGAATTTGGGGACAGTTTCTTTGTCTTCAGCACCCGGATGAAGCTCTGCTTTAGCCTCATAGCAAATGTAGGCAAGATCAGCTGAGAAACTGTTTGTAG
This sequence comes from Steatornis caripensis, assembly GCA_013398225.1. Lineage (NCBI taxonomy): Eukaryota > Metazoa > Chordata > Aves > Caprimulgiformes > Steatornithidae > Steatornis > Steatornis caripensis. The sequence continues at coordinate 72,997 of VZSC01000406.1, forward strand.
AGAAGAGGTGGCCTAGGCAGCAGATAACTCCTTCCACTCCTCTCCAAATCACAGAATCATAGAATGGTAGGGGTTGGAAGGGACCTCTAGAGATCATCTAGTCCAACCCCCCTGCTAAAGCAGGTTAGCCTAGAGCAGGTTGCACAGGAATGCATCCAGGCGGGTTTTGAATATCTCCAGAGAAGGAGACTCCACAACCTCTCTGGGCAGCCTGTTCCAGTGCTCTGTCACCCTCACAGTAAAGAAGTTCCTCCTCATGTTCAGGTGGAACTTCCTGTGTTCCAGTTTGTGCCCATTGCCCCTTGTCCTGTCGCTGGGCACCACTGAGAAGAGTCTGACCCCGTCCTCTTGACATCCACCCTTTAGATATTTGTGAGCATTGATCAGATCTCCTCTCAGCCTTCTCTTTTCCAGGCTGAACAGACCCAGCTCTCTCAGCCTTTCCTCATAAGACAGATGCTCCACTCCCCTAATCGACTTTGTGGCCCTCCGCTGCACTCTCTCCAGTAGTTCCCTGTCTCTCTTGAACTGGGGAGCCCAGAACTGGACACAGTACTCCAGATGCGGCCTCACCAGGGCAGAGTAGAGGGGGAGGATCACCTCCCTCGACCTGCTGGCCACATGCTGATTCCCATCTCACTTTAAATGATCCAAGCATTAGAAACCCCATCCAAATGGATTTTACTAACAGAATTTGTTCCAGATTCCTGTATATTCTGCTTCCAGTATATTTTGTTTCTTGTCTCTCAGTGCAGAGGGCTTCCTGGTCTCTCCTTGTTAAAATCAACTGGGTTTTAAGATCAAAACTGTTTTTTACAGTTTTCTAAACCAACGCTTAAAACTCCAGGCAAGCAACTACCCTGCTCAGTTTGAAACCGGACAGCAGAGTTCTGCCCTGTCCCTGGCTCACTGTGAAGGCTGTGTTACTGAGGTCCCCTAAAGTTCCGTTAGGATAAGAGATGACGCCATTTTCCTGTGCTGTTTAGAGGATTAAGCAGCATACCGGTCTACAAATATCAATGGCTCCTACGTTTTTATCAGCTATTACTCTGTTACAAGACGGACACATGCACAGCTTCATCTAAGAGATCTGGAACTACAGAGGAGAGTCATGTAAACCACTACACCTTGTTCTGTTGTTATTGTCCTGAAGTAGCAGGTCACATAAATGATGTAATCGTTTGGGTAGAGGAGGAGCTCTTGCTCCTGTTCCCGTTCTGGTTTGGAGACAGCATCTGAAGTTCCCAGTGACTTGTGGGAATGTGAGGATGCAGGGAAAAGGGAATTATTTACCTGTTAATTTGATTTCTGCAGTTCTCCTGCATTATAGTCTGCGCTAAGCACTTGACAACTCATTGTTTAAGCAATTAGAGCAATTAAATCCATATTTTTGTAAGGATCTGGTTCGTAATAGTTCTCGCTAGTTTTTTCATCATTGTTCAGGAAGCCACTAATGGAACAAAGCGAGCCAGTTCCACTGGCTGAAGTCAACGTTTGCACTGAGTTATGCAAGAGGGTTGGTTTCTGATGGCTATATGTGGAAATTAACATGCTTGCCAATAAGCAACCATGACATTTCTTACTTGTTTAGATGCTTTTTCATAGTTTGTTTGGTTTGGGGGTTTTTTATAGATCAGACCAGTTTTGACCCTCTCACAGATGAAGGGTCAAAAAACATTTTTGCCAGCTGACCGCCTTTTTTTGGCTCATTTTATCCTGTTTTTCCCCCCATTATTTCAATCATATCTTTCTCAGTGGAAATGACTTTGTGTGATAGATTGTACACACAGCCAGCAAATTCTATGACCTAACCATGGTTCACACTACCAGCCATAAATACTTACTAGTAGTAATGATGGTAAGGAGAGAGGAAGCATGGTAGTCGAAATATTACTTGAGAACAAAGAAATTCTTCTTTTTTCTTTCTCTTGATCTTCTGTGCAGTCCTGAGCAAGTAACTTAATTTCAGTGAGGTCAGTGTTCACATACCTGCAGAACAGCAGTAATACTTTCTAATATCAGGTCTCAAGAAGTGTTTTAAACTTCTGCAGACATGCAATTTATGACAAGTCTCTATAAAGTACATAAAAGAACATAAAGTCTATGGTTGGATGACACTGAGGAGGGAACCTGATCCATTATTCTCATCTTCCCCTACCGAGATCGTATCAACATTTAAAACTAAAAAATAAAAACATTGCGTTGTGTTGAAGACTTACAGGCGGCATGAGGAATAGATGTTTTCATAATCCTATTTATCAGTTGTACTGTCATTTTTTGCAGAACTTAGTCCATTGTATTTGTACAGGACAATACAGCCAAAAGATTTAGTCTCTGGTGACATTCCGTGTTTCTGCATTTTGCCCAATTAGCAGTCCCTAGCACTTTGCCTGGAGAATTTTTTTAATGATCATAATAAACAACTTCTCATACATTACATACGCTGAGCACATTGGCCTCGTGATACCTAGCAGAGTTAAAAACTGCCATTATAGCACTGAGGAACTGTACACAAAGGTAAAATGATTTATTCGGTCCATTGGAGCGAGTCAGCAGGATGCAGAGAGCCACACCAAGTAACACTGGGAAAGGCTTTAAGCCTCATGAAGAAAATAGGAGATTAAACCAGAAGCAATTACATCTTCATCTGTTTTGTCGGTCCTCCTTGATCCAGACGTTTTTCACTCGCTTGACAGATGCACTTAGGATGTAATTGTTTTTAAAATTAAGGCTTTCAGATATCTCCATGTGCTATACATGGTATCCTATTGTTCAAAATGCCCATTTTGCCATAAGGAAATAAAATACAAAGATAAAATGTACAAAACCAGTCCTAGGCAGCAAGCTTATGTTCTTCACATACAAGGGAGGAAAGTTATTTTTCAGAACAAGGAAAAACAATATGCGCCCTCAAAACATTTCACTGGAGATGTTTAGGTAAAATCAGCATTCAAATTACTGGTGTGAATGTCCTGCTAAGCTGAAGTGAAGAGCTGTTTCATGGAATTTCATAGAAATTGGTGGGTAACCATAACTGTTCCTTCAAATAAGCACAAAAAATAAACAAATGCCCCTCTATAATCAGAGGACTGAAACAACAGCAACTGTTAGTCAAATGACAGGCACATGGCAAAGCTTCTGTACATTGCACTTTATCTGCATGGCTTCCCTCTGGACTGACACAGAAAGCGCAAAAAGCGCATTTGAAATCTGTGGCTTTGTGTTTGTGTGAGAGAAAAAAACTCATGCACATACTAGGGACACAGCGGGGAAAAAGGAAAACTGCGTTTTGAGACTGCTGATGCAAGAGAATTTTTTTTTTTTTTGTCAAAATACTGGCTTGGGGCAAAGCGCTGTGCACAAAAATCTGTGGCTTACTTCATCAACACTCCAGGAAAGGAGACTTCTTCATGCTTTGTAAATAAACAGGACTTCATCAAGGCAGTGTCTAGCATCATCATGTAGTTGTCTTCTAACACAGGCAACCCATCAATCTCCAAACTGTCTAACTGCTTGAATCAAAAATTTGAAAATAATAAAAATAACATCACAAATTTTGCGGCTTGGGCTTACTTGAAATAACGGCTGATTTCACAAGTACCTGAGAAGGGTGTCCCAGCGTGAGCCAGTCAGTGCAGCTGTCTCCTGGGGATTTACAGGAATACTCATTAGAATTTCTATCATTCTCCCCATCCTGTCACCTGAGCTGCAACTTTTCACGTCATTCAGTTGGCCACCGCACCAAGCCTGGGGAGACTGGATAATCAAGCTTAAGAAATGGCTTTTTCCTGTGTTTGTCTTGCACAATCAACAGCCATACGACAAGAATGGAGGAACGAGCACAATACGTGTAATGTGGTGCTGTATTGCAGGTGAAAGGCTGGGCTGATGCTGCCTATCTCTGAACCAATAATCCAATGAAGGCGGTGATGCTGGTATAGTCCTCCAAGTAGTCGGTTGGCTTTGGATGACTGACAGATAGCGCTGCTCTCAGATCTTCCATTGATTGATTGTTCATGGAGTTATTTGAGCTGAAGGGCAATTAACTGTTCTTCATGGTTTATCTGTAGGCTCCTTGTGATGTTGTTCTTTTTAAAGAAACACTGCTATGTTGTTAAGCATAAAGTCAAGGGTTTATAAAACAATTCCAGAAAAGACTGACTTTTACCTGTCAAGACTAGGGTTTTATTAGCACTACACATTCCACTGCAGCATTCATAAACTCAGCTCTACGATATTGCAAATGAAGAAACTGGCCTACCTGTAGCAGCAGGAAAAGATTTTCAGCCATCCTGTCCTGGATTCATCTAGGGGCCAGTCCATCACAAGCCTGTGGAATGATGAGTTATTTGGCCTTTACTGGTTTATGCCGTCTGGCTGTAATGAACAGAGGGAAAAACAGGCGAGTCACAGCGAGCACAGGAAGACTGCACCTCTCACAGAAATCAGCAACTTCCCTTCACCAACAAAACCCAACAAAACCTCAGTAGACATGTATATATTTTTTCATTTGTCTCCCTCATATTTATATCCCGTCAAGTTGTTCACTTGCTGTCACTTTATTGTATAATAGTTCTTACTCTTCCTTTAGAAGTAGATTATTGGCTGGAAATTAGAGGAAAGAGATGCTGGAAAGAACAGGAGAAATGCTCCAAGAAAGAAAGGAAGGGGAGGTAGGCGCTATGGGAAGAGCACCTTTGGAGATGTGGGCACTTACAGCTGCAACACAACACCACACAGAGAGCAAAATTGTTCTTCCCACAGAAAAAGGCATTCCAATTTGCGCTGCATGGTTTCAGTTCTCCATTAGTGGCTTTCAGTTTAAAGTTTGTTTTGAATGCCTGTCACCACTGAAGAGAAAATCAGTACAGACCATAGCATTTTCTCAGGCCGGGGATTCACTGACCTGGCTTAGTGCTGCAATGCCTGTGAAAACCTGCTAATTAAGACTTCACAGGATCTTGGAACTGATTTGTGAATTTCAAGTGAAAGACATAAAAGTTCAAAAGCCACCTCGTTTATAATTCTCATTTAAAATCCTGCTTTGACTCTTTTCTTTGGTGTCCTGTTGTTTCAGACTCTCTAATCACTTTTATCTCTTTTATAACACCCTCACAAGTTATCTTTACTTAGAGATATTCTTATGACAGGCAAATCATTTTCGGATGAATAACATGTAATGAGTTTTTTGTGGGTTTTATTCCCAATATTGCTAAGCTGGCATGGGCGACTGAATAGATTTTTCTGTCAGGATTCGCATACTTTTATCAAAAACTTCTGTAAAGACCCAGCTCTAGCCCTTTGTAGTAACCAGCGGCCTCAGGCCTTTCATTCTGGATGACACCTACAGAGCATGGCTGATGGAAGAAAGCCGGTAAAATTCTGCTTCTTGCCATCTTTGGGCAATTCCTCCATCATTCCCTCCATCACTACTTCTCTCCATGGACAAGGTATTACACGACATTCCCAAAGCTCCTTTTTATCGGTCTTTTTCCTTCCCATAGGTCCTTCTGCTTTCTCCCTGCCATTGGTATGGAAATCACTTTGAACAGAATATAGAAAATAGCAAGTGGGCTAGGAAAACCATCTAATCCTGCACCTGAGATCAGCTAAGCCCCCATTAGGCCCAGCAGATACTTGCCTAGTGCATTGCCGAAGGCCTGCGTTAGCAGAGATCCCCCAAACTCGGAAGGCAGTCCAGTCTCCTGCTGAACAAGCCGTACCAATGGGAAATGTTTCCTGATGTCTGCCCTGTATCTCCCCAGCTGCAGTTTAAGCCCATGACTTTTTGTCCTGTCAACAGCAGCCTACTTCTCCTCTCTGCTTCAGCCTTTCACACATTTGTTACCACATGTCCTCTCTGCCTTCTCTTCTCAAGACTGAACACGCCAAATCCTTTCAAGCTTTCATCATGGGCTTTGTTTTCAAGATGCCTGATTGCTCTCATCAAGACTTTCCCCAGCCCATCCATGGGCTTCTTGAAATGCGGTGATCGATTCCAAATACAGCTATCCAGGTGGTGCTTCGTGTTTAGCTTTAAGCAGTTCTGTTCTGTGTCTGTAAAACATCACAGTAAGATTTGGGTTTTGAATGAAGCTTACAGCTGCTACGGAATTACAGATAATAAGAAAAAATAAGTAGTATAGACAAATTCTTGCCAGTCATAATAATCCCTGCTTTCTACCCACTTACCTATTCATACAGTTTGTTTTACTGTGTTTATTATATGTATTTTAAACTCTAAATGTCAAAATATTCCTAGCCTTACGGTTTGACGGATTTAGACTGAGATAGATGAACGAAATTAAACTAGCCTAATATTTATAGGTTTTCCTAGATAGTTTGGCTTTCTCGTACTCTAAAAAGCCATGAAAACTTATAATTTGTTTTACTCCTAAAGTGGTTTCTGTAACAAATGCAGACTTTTATCAACAAGAAATGAAAAAGCCAAGATGCGCTCTTTTCAATTTTTTTATTAGTTCTGCTTTGTCACAGATGAAAAGCATCCTTATTTGTGAAGAGTGGCTCCTGAATTGGAAGAGGAGTAGGCTGAAGATCGCTGTAGCAGGAAAATGCTGAAGCCTGATACACATATTTAAACACAAGACAAACAGATATGATGGGGTATTTGTGTAGAAATACAAGTCGCGGAATACCCATAGTAGTTAATTCCTATGTTTCTTGACCTGACCTCTACAATTCATGGGAAACAGATATTTCCGCTAGCATACAAAGGATATGAGCGCACTGGCCTACCCATCCTTTCTTCTGGCTTTTCATTTACTTCCAATTACCAGTTCCGCTCAGCTCCGTGTTGACAACGGTGAAGTTAAAAGAAAAAAAAAAAGGGGGGAAAAAAAAAAGGTGACAGAACTGTCCAGTGCCCGAGTGCCTGTCAGAATGCGGGAACTTCAGATTGGGCAGGTACCTTCACAAGTCGATACAATCCTCCCCGTATTCATGGCTTTGTGCCAGTGCGGAGCACGCATCCCAAGGTGAGAGCGAAAGAAAAATGCCACACTGGGAAGCTTCTCTCAGGAATTTTTATTTGTGGTTCTGATGGGATGACTGGGATGTAAAAAGGCACTAGAAAGCTTGTACTATAATTAAAAAATCTCCTCTGTGGCCGGTAATGATACATATATATGGATAAATAAATTATAAATAAAATATAAGCTCCTATAGATGTCACAACAATATTTTTCTGCAACACTATATAGACCACCCCTAAGCCATTTTTAACAATATGGGAGATTTTAAGAAAATGTACAGCTGGCAGAAAATTTGCCAATAATTGAGATCAGCTCATCCTGTGAATGAGTCATATTTAACAAAGCTTCATTTTGGGAAAAAAAAAAAAGTGTAATGTTAAAACAGGTATTTGGAGTTTTCATTTCAATATTCATTTTATTCAGCACCAAAATTATGAAGAATTCATATCAAATAAAAATAAATTAAAACAACCTAACACATGGATTAAATAGAAATCTTATATAATATAAAGTAAAATTGGAGTAAAAAGAAAATGGAAATTTGTCCTGCCATGTACTTTTTCCCCAGAAATGTTACATTGCAAATGTCAAAATTTCAGCTTTTTATTCTGACTGGGATTCAACATTTTTGTGTAAATATTCCATAAAACTCTGCCCAGTTCTCAGTCAACTTTAAAACAACGTCTGTCTAGGGCCGATCCCATGGGGAGAGCGAACTCATTTCTCCCAGGGATATACATTTTGTAAAACACAGGTCTTGTTCACCACAGCCCTTGTTCAATACAAAGTAACACGAACCTAGCCTCCCCACCCACACTGCGAGGTTAGCCAGCTAGTCAACAGCTGCCTGGTCAACCAGGAGCAGATCTCGCAGGGCAGAGCGTGGGTGGCTGGGCCACAGGAGCTCTTCCCCTCCTCAGCACCTTCAAGTACAAGGTATGACGCTTCCTCTTCTTGCCATGCAGCTGCAGCTTCTATCCCCACGCTTCACGTTTCCATCAGGCTTGGGTGATGTGAACATCCTTATCCTCCCCCGGGAAGTCTGATGGCAGGTTTGACAACACGCTTCAATCAGCGCTGAATGAACATTTCAGGGAGTCTAATGAATCAGACACAAACCCTGCAGATCACCGCACCCATCTCCTGTAGGAGATAACATCCTGTTCGCCGTTTCCTGCACAGGGGCCCTGCACTGGGACAGCAGCTCGATCCAGAGGTTATCGCATCTTATTTGCTGTAAGATGTACTGAGGATGACTTTACATTGCAATTCCTCTTAAAATACAAGCGTGAAGTGTTCGTACTATTTCACGTAAAGGAGGAAAATATATTTAATTTAAAGATGAGAGGGCTTTAACACGTTTAACTGATCCGTTCTCATTTTTTCACTATCAGAGATTTAAAATGATGATACAGGTCTGTGACTCCAAGTGGAACTTAGACTGATTTTACTAAAATTAAAGCCAAGGTCTTTTAACACAAAACAGCAAAAAAATGGACGTTTTAGATGTCTGCTTTGGAACAAAGGACATCTTTGAGTAACAAGGCGATGGTCCTAGAAGAAAAAAAAGAAGTCTGTATGTTCTGTGTCAGTAACTGGAATTCTTTCTTGTTATCAATGAATAGCTCTCAAACACTGAGATTTGCAGGATTAATATTTCAACCAATTTACTTGGAAAATTATAGAAAATTATTGAAATACACATGTAGAAACTCAACCTATTTAGTGAGAGTCTAATAGAGTTTTAAATAAAACTTGATGTAAGATACACAGTATATATGAAGCTAGAGATACTTCCAATGAAAGACATATTTTGGATGTGTGTCTACGTAGCAGCCCCGTCTCTACGCTGAGCACTTTCAGCGGTACGATAGCATCGCCAGGCAGTCCTCCTCTCTTCTACAAGAGGAAGAAAACACTGCAGGTCTTGCAGCATACATTGATCCAAAAAGCTACAGTTTTTGTAACTCATTCTCAAGATCTAGTTTTAAAATCCTCAGATCTCAGCCAAGCTATTAGGGATTTTGTCAATTTAACATTACAAACCCTGAGAAACACTTTATAAAGCGCACCTTGTAATAATTTGTATGAATTATATAAATCCACCTTGTTACATTTGTATTTTTACAATATGGAGCAGAATCTTGTAGCAGATTTTTTCTCTCTCCTCGTTTTACTGCACCAGTTTTCAGGAAGATTGAATTTTAAAACAGTACCGAATAGCTGTATTTAAAACCTACCTATTTTTGGATATTAATAATGAGTCTTCTGAGACATTAGAGATTCTGAAATTCAGGACAACTACTAAGGGATCTGTTCAGCTCCCAACCACTCTTCCTCACTGATGGGCAGCATTTAAATACTCCCCTCCATAAAAGGCTACTTGCGTTAAATTCTTGAATGAGAAAATGAGACATGAGATTGCCAAGAGTAACACTAAATGCCAGCTTCCTTTGTTTCTGCATGTGAAATACCACAAACAGAATTTAAGCACAAGTTGTTATTTCATTTACAAGCCCAGTATGAGTCAACAATATCATACAGCTGCAGAGAAAGCAAAGAAGATACCGAGACACTTAACAGGAGTACTGCATAGAGGACATGGGAATCTGTCCAAAGCATTTCACACTGATAAGGCTTCATCTAAGGGACCGGCAGCTCAAGAGAGATGTGGACAAATTGGAGGAAATCCCAAAGAGCAGAAGAATGACCGGACTTCTAGAGTATTTGGCCTGCAGAGAAAGTTTTAAAGGACAGGGATTATTTATTGCAGAGATGATGGAGAGGAGTTGTGGTCACAGCCTTCACACGTGAAAAAGACTGCGTATAAAAGGAAGGAAATAAAGTGTTCTCTGTGTCTACAACAGCTGTTCTCTGTGCCTACAAAAGCTGAAAAAAATGAGAAGGCTTAAATTACAGTCACACAAGTTCAATTAAGCATTAGGAAACTCCCTAATTGTAATGACAATTCAACAGTGGAAGAGATTGCAGGCGGAGTCTCCGTCCCTCTGGATGGGACAAGTGTGTGTCACAGGTAGTGTAGTTACAGCTTGGGTCACAGCACTGGGTTACATTGCCTCTAAGAGAAAATTTTTATTATGAGTCTTTAATTTACATTTGCTTCATGTCCAATGTAACTAAGGCTGTCTTTGCAAGGTAAGTGGTTCATACTTGTGTTTCCTGTAATAACATTGTCCTTATTTACTTTAATAAAAAATCTCTATTTTTTTGTTCTTCCTTCCTCAAGCCTACCTTGCTATCAGTCACAGCCTTCTTCAGAGATTATTGCTAATACATCAAAATGAGAAAAATGTGAAAATTTTTCCTTTGCAACTAAAATATATTTCTGAAGTTGGGAAGTATTTTATTTCACTGTCCAGTTCGTTCTTTCTCCTCTGTCAAATTCTGTTTTTTTCCACTTCAATCCTTTCTAAGTTTTCCTTGGAGAAAAATGAAGAAATTGTATTTTTTAATCACAGTTACCGTGCCAAGAAATGCCAAGAAATGCCTTGCATAGTGGCCTTATTAATGATGGCATTCGGGCTCTCTAAATAACACGTACTAGGCAGAGGAGCCAGCATCCAGGGTATGGAAATCTGGTTAATGCAGACTACATAAAAACAGCAACTATTTCTTCTGTTTCACACATTTCTTAGTGCCACAATGGTCATTGAAACTGAAACTGCCATTTCTAAATTAACAGAAAGATGTACAGCAAAGCCTTAGGACAAAAATAATTTCCACCATACGTTATAGCTGTTAATATAAAATTAAACTGGCGGGCGAGACAATGTTCCTTTAAATTCCATTACCTAATAGGCAAGTAGTAATTTTGAGGCAAGAACGGTGAATTTCCATTTCCAGCTCACAGGACTGAATTTTTGCCCGTAGACCATGTGCATCTTCTGCTAAATCTCAGTAACCGTGATGCACCGAGAAGCACAAGGGCCGGGGACCTGCACACAACGAAGCTCATTGCAGAATGCGTCCAGCAAAGACAGCCGCAGCAGCAGACACCCAGCTGAAAAGGCTGACCCACCTGCTCAAATGTAATTAAAGCAAAAGGCTGGGTTTCTGTACAAGCCTATTTACAAGTTAAGGCTTTTATTTCTTCAGCTTCATGATTTGTGTCACAAAGTCATTCTAGCCTGATTTTTAAGTCACACCATCTCCCATAATGTAGTACGAGACTTCTTTGTAGTTATTGCAGTACACCTCTGAATGCTACATTGAAGTTACAGTGGCTGACATTTTCTGGTGATGTGCAGAACAAAAATAATATCTTTTTTCCATTATATTATACAACATCTTCTGCAGCAGATGCCAGACAAACTGCATTATATTTGCTGAATTCTTTACAGGGCCCTAATATTGAAAATTTCTTGGAGAAAGCTGTGTCCGCGTTCCATGCTGTGTACGCTTATAGATTGTACAGCATACTGTTAATTCCGGAATGGCGGGCACCTAAAAAAAATTAGTAAATCTTACACTTACTAGTAATTCTTTTATTTACCTGCACTGAGGCAGGACAGGACACATTTCTCAGTTTTATGGCACTAGATCAATTCAAGAACTGATTTTTACCTTTGGATTCTCAAATCAACACAATTCAGAAGAACTCCAAATAAGCAAATAAGTAACTATAAAATGGTAAACATCCCCTCTGTTCCTTTTGGGATGTCTTCACACAAATAGGGCTAAAAGGGATTTCTAAAACGCCTGCCCAATCTCCAATTCACAGTTAAGTGGCCTGCTTTTCGCTCAGGGGCAGCTCAGGTTACTTAACACCCAGTCAAACGACAAAGTGCAACCTCTGGCCAGTGTATAATTTAGCCACGCACCTCTTTCTGTGCTTAGGCCGGTATGAATGCAACCGGAGTTACACATACCTCTCTTCTAGCTCTGAGTCAGCTCCTTATTCAAATACCAGGCCTCGGTTTGTATTTCAAAGCAATTAGTGGATTGAATCGACAGCTATATCAAACACCGATTCTCCATCTGGAAGCTACAGTGACAACCATATTCCTCTGGGACAAAGCAGTCCAGAAGCCCCTGGAAAGAGCACGTGAGAGCTGGAGACAAAGAATTTTCAGCCTGGAGGTTACCCAGCCTATGAAACAGCCCTTTGGAGAACAACAGACACATCCAAAACTCAGCCACCTCTAGAAAACACCGCAGATCTTTTCTGTTGACAAGCCTTCCCGGCATGAGTGTTGCTTGTGAAGTGACCATCCCATTTTACTCCCAGCTCTGCTATTTGTGTCGATTTTGCAGAAGATAGTCAACTAGTACCATGATGGTATTACAAAATCTAAAGACAGAATTTTTTTCCGTGTTACTCCCACTAAAATGTACACACTCTTTGCATTTGTTTTCCTCTATGCCTGTCTCATGTGAATGAATGAAAACAATGTAAAACTCCTACTCTGGTAACAAAACAGTAACAGTCACTATCTTGCAATAAAATTTTGTGACTAATCTAACCTCAGCAGCTTTCCTATTCCTCCAAGGAGACCTTGTGAGCACAGCTTATCTCAACTGCCAGAACTCAGCTGCCACGTCCCACCTGCCATAAAATCTTCAAATCTCAGCATTCTCTCTCTTCTGAGCACTAGCAGGGCTCCCGCGGGAGGATCAGGGTGGATTTCATAGCTATGGATATGTCCATCTGCAGCCGTTGCTCTCTGTGTCATGTCTTGACCAAAAATAACAGATGCCCACAAACAGTCTCGCCCTTACAGAAACCTTTGATACCAACTCCCCATACTCTCCCTGTTAAAAAATGACACTCTCTAGCGCAGAGGCAAATAATATCTATTTCTATAATAAAACCAAGCCTGGAGACTCTTGTGCTCTCCAGTACATGAATGGCAGTGATACGCTACCAAATACGGTGGAGTGAGCTATTACACAGATCTGTAAACAACTGCTCGTACGAACTTACCTGGACCCTGTGTTTTCTGGTCTGGCCTCAAAGACAAAAAACGTAATTGTGTGAATGCTCATGCTGCTGAATCAGTGACACGAAGATGCTCTGCGTGGGTTGTAAGTTGACTGGTGGTCCATCACATGGAAAAAATGCTTCTTCCAAACCAGATTTAATAGAACATAAAGCACTGGCAGTAGATCTCATTTTACTACAGCTTTGAATATGCTATTCCTCCTAATACCAGAGCAGGTTTGTTATAATGCATGAATATATTAAATAATTTAATCTGATCAAACAGGTGAATAAATCTGTAGCGCTCCATCTCTGTTCTGTTGTGCACAGTCACCGTTTCGTGAAAAGCAGCCACTTGCAATGGGAATCCCCACAGTAATTACACACTAAAAATATTTATCACCGTGTTTTTCTCATTAACATTGTTTGTCTCACAAGTACGTACTTCGCTGAACAGTCAGGTACAGCTGCCTGTGACACTTTGTGCCTCTCTGCACAGGCTCGAGTGGAGGTCTGAGGCAACTGAGTGTGAAATTAGACTGATGGAAAACGGGGAAGGTTACACGACGGTGCCCGAAAGGGAGAGACAGAGAGAGAGAAGGGCCAATTTTTCTTTGGATCTCCTTTTTTTCATGCATACTATGGTGTTGCGAATGTTTTGCTTCACACCCTCTGGCATCCTCATTATGCGAATAAATCTGGAGGTATGGATTGGAAGGGGCATACCTGCTTTTGCTCACAAGTCCTTCGGTAAAAGGCTTTGAGAGGATTCCTTCAAGGAGGTGATAGAGGGGAAGGGAGAAAGGGAGGTCATTCTGGAAGGAGAGGGGGGCAGACAAAAAAGGGGTGACCAGAGATGCTGAGATCAGAGAAACTACTCCGTGGGGAACATGAGGCACCAAGAGGGAAGCAGTCCTCAAGGGAAAAGGGTAGTTTCAGGGCCGCCCTGAGTAGCCGAGAAGGTGATGTCGAAGAGGGAAACTCTGAGGCGAATGGCCTCACCCTCGGCATGAGGCGCTGAGGCAGCAGCTCGCGGGAGGGGGGCTGAGGAAAGGGGCCTTTGGGTGAAGGGAGGTGAGGCGCTGAGGGGAGCGGCCACTGCGTGAGGGGCGAGGTGCTGAGGGGATCGCCCCTCGGCGCGGGGCGAGCGGGGTGAGACGCTGAGGGGATCGCCCCTCGGTGAGGGGTGAGGGGGTGAGGAGAGCGGCCCCGGGGGGCAGCGGGGCTGAGGGGGTCGCCCCTCGGTGCGGGGCGAGGCGCTGAGGGGAGCGGCCCCGGGAGGGAGCCGGGCCGAG
>VZSC01000407.1:315-26606 GCA_013398225.1 Steatornis caripensis
GCAGAGCAGCCCTGCGGGCGCCTTCCTGACCGCGTCTCTGAGCAGCAGCGGGCTGTGCGCCCCCGCCTGCCGCGCTGCAAGGGGGCAGGGAGCGGAGCGACTCACCCGGCCCCGGCGGGCGGGCGCTTGGTCCCTCCGAGAGCCGGCGCTGAACCCGGTCGCACCGGGTGCGGGAGTCAGCTTGTGCAGAGCCGAGAAGCAAGAATAGATTTCGCTGGAGGCGGTGAGCGGGAATGGAGGACAAGTCGCGCTGCCCCGTGCTCGTCTGGGCAAGGCTTTTTCGTTGATTTTCCTGCTGGGTCAGCTCTGGCCTCGTCTGCCGGTATTTCAGTAGTATCTAAATAGTAGAGGGTAATGCATAGTGTACGTATCAAGCTTGCAGCAACCCTGCTGTGTTGCAAAAAATCCCGGTAAAACTGCAACGTAGGTAAGACAGAGAAGGGGTCGAAGAAAAGCATTGGAAGGTGAAGGCTGTACTAACTTAAAGTGACAGGTTTTGATAGTTTTGGGGTCTTTTGTTTGGGTGACAAAACCATCAGTTTCATGGCATGGACAGCAGGTGCACGTGCTCTGTAACAGCAAGTGTTGTGGAGGTGGTAGCACAGATGCAGGTATTTGCCTTGGCTAACCTGGCTGAGGACTGTGGTTGTGGAGATGCCTGATTTCCAACTCTATGTTAGGTATATGTTCACATTAGTCCCTCTGTATCTGTTCAGCACATTGCCATGTTTCATAACACCACCGCAATTCCCTCTTACTTTTTAACCGCAGGTTGTACTTTGATACTTGGCTTTCACCTCTAAAGCTAGTGTAGGTGTGAGAGGGGGAAAAGACAGAGAGGTCTGCGCTTTGTTATTTTTTAGTATGAGCAGGAAACTTGGTCTAAACCAGAGGATTCTCTCTTCAAACAGTTGGAATTGAATTAATATCTCTGAGCACCCAGTGTTGTTGCTATTGTTCAGACTGGCTCATTATCAGTCCACAATACTGAACTAAAGGAAGACCACCCTAGAGAAATGCTAACACTGGAATGTTTATTTAGTATTGCTTTGCTTAAAAGCAATTGTGCTCCATCAGAATGTCCTCAGAAACTTCTGGGGATTGTTACTTCTTCAAAGAAAGTAAGAGGAATTTAATGTGCGTAGAGTAGGAAGTGCAGCTGACACTTGTGCCTTTCAGGATCTGTGGGGTGTATGTGAGGAGTTATTTGGAAAATTGTCGATACCCTACTGATCCTGAACTTTGTAAGATAGAGGAAGTTCCTGGAGAGGTTTTCAATGTATGAAGGAGTCTGACCACCTAGCAGTGCTTTGCAGAATACATCAAGCAGAGTACTGCTGAACCAAAGACTGCAGGGCTTTTCAACTGCTTTTTTTCTCATGTAATTTGGTGCTTTACTTTCTCTTTGGTTCTCTTTAGCCAGAGAATAATACACTGTAATTTCGGTAGTATTCAATGCAGCTTTTGTAGTAATGGTGGAAGAGCTGAAACAATAATTGCAGAAAACCACAGAGGGAATATTATTAATATTAAAATACTAAAAATAGCAGCAAATCTCTTTTGCTAGTGCTTTCTAACATAGACTCTCACTGTAGGATTTCACCAAACAATAAGTGGTCATTTTCTCCCTCCCCGAAGTAACAATCCACTTAAGGTCCCTGGAAGGGTATGAGTTAAAGAGTGGTCCCTTTTCTTCTTTTGAAACAGCAAGAAGGTAGAGAGGACTCTTAATTTCCAGTCTGTTCTCTTTGTGTGAACAGGAGGTAAGAATTTTTCAGGGTTCTTGCCTTCAGTGCTGCCTTAGGGAGTGGTTAGTTCAGAAGATTTCCTCTAGGTATTTGGCACTTCCTCACAGGAATTGGGACATCCCACAATTCTAGGGTTAGGACTCCAGAAGCTTGTGAAAGAGGGTGTTTAGTTTTGTTTGGTTTTTTGTTTTCCCCCTAGCCTTTTTGTGGAACACAGTTCTGAAAAAGCCAGTTGAATTAAAAATGTGGAAACTGAGTTTGCCTCCCCAGGGAGCTTGGCTAGCAAACTCTGGTAACAGCTAGTTGGAATTGATGAGATCTTATCACATACCCACTTGTTCTTCTGCTTACAGACTGAAGCCAAGGGGTTTTGAAAGCCAGCTTCATCTACATGGGCAGTTGAATAGCTGCTGGTATTGTAGGCAGCAGTTTTTGTTGTGAGAAAATTATCTTTCATTACTTCCAGAGCACAAATTCAGGATTTGTCTTGAAATGTCTTGAAATTTGTCTTGAAAAAAGTTAGGACTTTTGCCCCTATGATGCCAGGCTTATTTCACAACAGTAGTAATCCTCTCATCAGTTCTTCATCCTGAAAGGACTCCTTCCACCTACGTACCTCTGACAGCTCTGAAACAGTTCAGATGGCAAGTTGCACAAAAGGAGTTTTAGGGGTGCAGAGACAGCAGTTTACAGAGCTGGTACAATGATAATGGTGTGAGTAGAGGGCTGATTCACGTTACATCCATTTTGTTTCCCCTTCCCGTGCACCTCTGCAGTGTTTCTTCCTGCTCTGCAGTGTTCCTTCCCCCCTTCACGTGAGCCTTTTGAAACAAACAGACCAATTCTGAGATGTCTTTTAATCCTACCTACTGAAATTGAAACCAAATTTCAGACTAAACCTTTGTACGCACTTATAACACTCTCTGGATTCCAGACTTCTTGCAGCGCTTCCATGTTAACTTGTCAGTGGGAATATGATTCTGTGTGTTACACTGGATTTATTTTGTTTTATTTTTTGTTACTAACACTGAAAGCTGGTTCTTTGTTAAAACTGGTCCATGCTGCATATTTGTTAATGGAACAGTCGAGGACTGCTAACATAGGGGAAATGAGCAGCAAGTTTGTACGGAGGTAGGAAGTAGGTTAAAGTTCAGAGTTGGTCTTTCAGGGAAAAAAAAATCAAGGCTTCATTTTTCAGTGTCTGTAGCCTCCAAGTAAGCTTCCCTGTATTCTCAGGCATAATACTGCTCATTTTCCTGCAGCAAAAAGAAAACTACTCTCTGCTTTTCAAATAGGGCACTCAGTGGTGAGTCTGCTGACACAGCATTCCCTTAACACTTATGTCTGCTTAATTAGGATCTGGATTTTGTTAACTGTAAGGCTAGATTGCGTTCCAGAGGCTGAGGATACTAGAGATATATGTCCTTGCCTGGGTCACCAGAAGCTTGGGAGATGTTTACAAGGGAAGTGTTTTGACTGTCCCTTAAACAGTAAGTGAACTAACTGTGTTGAAGTGAGGGAGGAGGTAGCGTTTGACTTTCTGGAGGGATGACTTGAGGGAGTTTAATATCCACATCTTGGAACTGGGCACGCATCTAAACTTCCAGCTCCCTTGGAGCTGGAGTTACTTTAAGACCTAAAGGTTTGATTTCACAAGCTTGATCTCTGAACTAAATCTTCAGTTCCTATACGTGCAATACAGTGCTGCCAACAAAGTGAAATGATCGGGATGCTTATGACAGCCTATGAAACATACAGATTATAGGAATATGCACTTAGTAGCCTGTCCAGTGCAGTGGAAGTGTAGCACATTATGGCTCTGAATAAATAAATACTTTAGCATTGCAGTCAACATTTTCGGTATCAGGAAAAAGCAGTAAAGGCTGCAATCCAGAATTGTGTTCCAGCATGGAGTTCCTCTTGAACGTTAAAGTTGAAAGGGCCTCCCTGAAACTTTGCTTAGAGAGTGTTTAAAAAAAACCTCCTGTACATATTACTGCATTTTCTTCCAGTGTTCGATAATGGTGTAGCTTATACCAGCATAATAGTTGCTCAATCATTGATTTGTTAGTGGAATTCTCTTTAAGGATCTTTATGTAATGATGGGCTTCTCTGTGAACAAAGAAACACAAAGATTCTTTTTCAAGTCTCTTTAACTGTTAGCACTGAAGTCTCATCACTGACGGCTTACATCAGTGCAGCACTATATTTCTTATATAGTGGCCTTATCTGTCACAGGTAGAGTATGTGTTATGTTTTACTATTTAAGAGTGTCTCTTAATCATAACAAGAAACCTGTGTTTATTGCAACAGTAGTTGTACTCATCTGTTCTGTGCATATCCAAAGTAATTGTAACCAGATACATTATAAAACAAGACTCTGCTTGTTCTGGTGGTATGTTGACCTCTATCCAAATGATGGGGGCATTAGTGGGGTTTTTTGGGGGTTTTTGTTTGGCTTTTTGCCAGGGTTGTTTTGTGTGTGTTTTTGTTGTTGTTGTGTTTGGCTTTTTTTTTTTTTCCCCCGGGGTAAAAAACCATTTTTCTTAGGCAGCTTGCATATTTGAACTAAATTTTTTTTCTACCATGGAAATACCTGTATTAGTTTTTTTTTTCTAAACTGACTTGAATTATAGATGGATTTACTTACCAAAGGTCTACTACTGCAGACACCTGACTAATATTGGAGAGGTTATCTTTCTATATAAAAAAATGCAGATGTCTGCAACATGCTTAGCATGGGTATATTCCTGCAACCAAGGTAGGCATACACAGAGCATGCTGCAATTCCAATAGGACAAAAGTTACTATATGCTGGGCCTGCTAAGAGATCTATTAGGTAAACTGGAAGTAGTCATCAACATTTTTAGTAAAGGCCCGTTGCTGAATAGAGTGTGAAACCATGAGAAGAGCTATGCATAGACTCTTTTTCTGTTGAGGAACTGAGTAATAGCTCTCAGTTTAAGAAGTGCAGTTTAGCTATAATAATTCTTAGTAATGTCAGAAAGTACATGCTGTATATTGTCTTGATGAATTTACAGATCAGTAGCCTGCTGCTCTGCTGCAGCTCCCCTTAGATTTTTTTTAATTACTTGATTTTGCAATTTAGAGGTGCTTGTCACATGCTTAGCAGCTAAGTACAGATGTATACCTACACACACACACAGTGTCAGTCAGGTGAGTGGAAGATACTAAGGGAAAGAACTTTGGGGAGTAGGAGGAGGAAAGATAATCGCAAGGGAAGGTGGTAAAATCAGACTCAGCATGGGTGGAAAATGCTGTCTTTTCCAAGCAAGGCCATGAGTGTTCTGTCCTCTGTGCCTTATTACCAGGCGAGGGCTTTTGTCATAGCAATTTGGCAGTCCTGCCAGCTCACCTCTCCTTTTCCCAGTTTTCAGTTGGAAGTTTATTCACAGATTTCCTGCAAGTACCAGCAAGTCCAAGCCTTCCCCATTTTCTTGATGGCTGATAAAATACTGTCTTTGCTTTGGCTGAGTGTAACGTTTTGTAGCGTGTTAGTAGAATGTTCAAATTAAACTGCTCCTTTGCTGAGTGTGTGCTTCCCAGTGGTGGCTGAGAATTTACACACTCTCCAGGAAAAAGCTTTTACTACTTGAAATCTGTTTTAGTCAAGCTATTGGGTGTTTATTTTTTTTGAACAGTTGCTTAAAATGAACTCTTCCTGTTAATGATTTAGGCATGCTTGCATAATTTGAAAGACAACAACTAAGAAACCAAAGACGAAATAGAAAAGGCAGTGGTGGAGGAGGCACGTTCTCTTTCCCTGAATTAGATTAATATGTCTGTACTGAAACGCTGTATAACTCTGCCTGTTCTATACCTACTTTATAGCCTGAAGCTTAGACAGAAGCTGGCTCATCCAGAGGCTTTCTTCTTTTCTGCAGGTCAAACAAAAGAAATCTGTGTCCTTGGTTTGTCCTCAGGCACTTCTGTAACAAATGTGGTTATTAATAATCAGGAGTCTTTTGTCAACACTCATGTCATGTACTACCGAAAGAGCATGATTTACAATCAGCATGTATTTTAACAGAAAAGTACTCTATGGGCTAAGATTTTCTCTTTTGCTGGATAGTGAGAGATGAGTGGACTCCCATTAGATCCCTAAAAAACCTCAAAACAATATTGTTGCTGGTATTGCTCTAGTACAATAAATGAAGATAAGAGTAGTTATGTTTTTTAAAAATATATTTTTTTAGCAATGTGAAAGAGATTGTTGCTTTTAGCCTGATAGCTGTATTCATTTTCATCTGCAGCTCTAAATACAGTAGAATAATGTGTTAAAGTGATGTCTAGAACAGCTCTGGTGTCTTCAGATTCTCTCGTAGTCATAGCGGGAGGCTAAACAGCACACCTCTTCCCTCTCTAAGGTCTGCATGAGGTAATTTCTGTGAGTGCAAAACTACAGGATATATCAGGATACTCTCTCAATCCCATTCATTCCAGTAAAATTCCAGCATGTTGAAATTGTTCCAACTCATACTGCTGCTTTTAACGGGGTCTGGAGTCCAGGATCCACAGTCCATCAAGAACATGCTTTAAATAATAACCTCAATTACTGAACTGAGTTGTTTTCCAACAGAAGGTATTGTGATGTGACTAGTACTGTGTTTATGTTGGATGCTCAGAAAGGTTACATCAGCTTAAGATTTGGAATCAACATGTGCAGCACATGTTTCTATCTCCTGTGAATGTTCCTTTTTTAAAAAAACCTTATTTTAAGTTACATACTTTATTCCTTTTTGTGGACATCCACATGAGACTTTAATACCTTTTGGGTGTATTTGATTTAGTTGATTAACTTTTAAGAGAAGGCAAGGAGAGAGGAGGGTACAGGCTCCTTTTTCCTTCTGTGTCCTTGGGCTTGTGCATACTTCCTATGTAATAAAGGCCAAATGGTGTGGTCTTCGGGCTGCTGTAGAGATCCCACACGCAGTACAGCCAGCAGGCATTTTTGCACTGATCTTTTGTGGCTAGTAAATGTCTGAGCTCTCATGGTAAGAGCTGAGTTTGCTGACCCACTCAATACAGATGAAGTGAGGAATGTTGTTGTACTCAGATTTTGCTAGTGCAAATGCTTTGTTAGAGTATCACAATGTAAAACTTGTGTTGCTGGAGAAATTTGAACTCTTGTGTCTTATCTAGGGATACAGACGGTATGGAACAGCTGTTAGAGCCAAGGGTTCATTCTCTACTCTGAAGGGCAAATTCAGCATGCACAAAAAACAGCTTTCTTTTTTTATATTTGGAAAGTTATGACCTCGTCCAAATAAATTTGCCCCTCCTGGTATTTGTGGTTGGAATCCTTCTGCACTTTTGCTTCTCTAGGCAAGAGGGAAGTGGAGCTGGGAGAGAGAAAAGCCAGAAATCAGACTTTCTGTGATAAGCTGGTGTGCAGTCTGGGGGTGAATTCGAGGCTTTCTGATATAAGGAATGGAGCTAGGTGGCACAGGGCTGAACAAATGCATCGATGTAACAAGGTGAGTGGAAAACAATATTGATAGTTAGCAGTGTAGGTTTAAAGATGATTGTCATTAGTATGAGGCAAATTATCAGTGTTCACAAAACTGTATTAGTAGGCACAGGAAGGGCTAAAATAAAGCTATTGTTTGTCTGGTATGCTTTATGCAAGTCATGCAACCCTTTGAGAAGGTTCTAGTAGTGAGATTCTGCTGCTTTTTTTTTTTAACTCCCCAGTTGAGCCATTTTCATAGATTTCAGTCAGCTGAAACCCCTGGAGTCCTAGAGCTGTGTCCAGAATTGCACAAACACCAAAGAACATGTGTCTGGATGATTGGAGGGGGGGAGTAGTTTCGGCTAGAGTTGCTGCTGTTTTCCAAGGCCAGGATGAGCACGGTTTGTGTTGGATCGCTGGTGGCTGTTACCATTAGGAACATCTTAATCTGTACTTCTGTCTTCCTGAGGGCCACTGTGTGGAATCCCATGTCGGATGTGACCTCCATGCAAACAGTTTTGAGGTTGTCGGGCAGAAGACCAAGTGCTTTCTTTGGAACATGTGATCAGCTATTACGATGGTCATGTGTCACTGGCCACAGTCAACGCGTGTGACCCTGTGCACTGCGTAAATCCCAAGCAGACAGATGTCAGCTCCCCTGCATGCTAGCCTGTTTGCATATTTACATGTCAGTGCCTGCAAAACGTAAATAAGTATTCTGTGCTGCAATCAGAGGTTAATTTGTATCTAGTGCAGTGATTACTTAAAAAAATTTGATGTACTCAGTTGGCAGAGTATTGCTCCCTCGCATCTTTTGGGTGGATGGCTAGCTTGAGTTCTGTGCTGTGGCCGCTTGGTTTGTGATTTACCGTCTGGAAATAGTACTTGGTATGACTGAGGCTCTGGCTCGGTGAAATTTGCTGCAGCAGTACTGCAAGTTGGTATTTTTTCTAAATGCTTGACCTCTTTGTGGGGATTTTGAAATGGTTTACAAGGTTGTAGCAGAGTTGTTCATATCAGTGTGACCAGGCAGGTGAAAAGAACACGTGCTTAGGCCTTGGTTACCCTGGAGTCTGGCATATTTGTGTAACTCACAGATTTGAAGTATCTCATACTGTGAACTAGAAAAGCTGTGCTCAGGGAAGAGAGTGATACCTGGCAAAAAACGGTAACAAGTAGATAATGTGTCATAGCGTCTTGAATTGCTGCTGTGGTTTGCCAAGACACTGACTTGGAAGGGAAGTGTTACAGCTGCAATTTATACTTAAATGAGAATATGTGAACTGAGTACAGTGGACTCATTTTGGTCACATAAAAGTAATGATCTCCTGCTTTGTCTGTCAGGGGATATCCCAGTGTTTTCTATCTTCAGTTGTGCTTAGACTTTCCCATGAGAAGTGGATATGCAGAAAACAAAGTTCTCAGCTTGAAAGGCAGAAAATAAAGCTAGGAGCATAGCTGGCAAGGAGAGGAAGGAAGCAGTTTATTTTGATCATAACTGTAGAAGCACAGAGTTTGCTTAGAAGAGGAATAGCTGAGTAGTTCATGCTATTTAAAGAAGATGACACCTAAAACTTGATGTGTGCAGGATGAGTATCTGCAAAGCTGGGAAGGGGAATCTCAGAAAATAACTTGTAGATGGGAATGTGAGAGGTGACATGTTTAGCGGGGGGAGTTGTGTGTGCAGGCTATTCATTTGCCTACCTTTCTGCTTTCCCTGGGCATGCAAGTTTTTATCTAGAAACTTCCATTGCTTTGTTTGACAGAATTCTGGGAATTTTTCTTTCTTTTACAGTATCTTGCTTTCCAACCTGGACCTTCCTTTGTCACTGTTTCTGCTATCTCTCCATCTTAATGTCTAACTTCTAACTTGGTGGTTGTCTTCAAAATACATGAAAGGTGATTTGTGCTGGAAATCTTTAAAAATCCCCCATAAGTGTATTCCATATAATAGTATTCCCTGAACAGTCAATGAGACTGACAGGTGTGATAAAATAATTCACTTTTTGGCCTTGCATTAACTGTTTTTAACAAATACTGGACTGTGTGCATACCTCTGCACCAAACAGTCTCCAAGGCCTGTCAAAGGATGTGCATCTCATACCTTGTCGATTTTTTTTTTTTTTTGCTGTTTGAAGAACTGGGACAAGGGAAGATAATGTTATTTGAATGAAGACAGGAACAGTGCTGTGGGAGAGCAAAAGATCTAGAAGTCAGGCCTGTGATTATCTCTCTTCTAAAAAAAAATACTAATCAAGACTGGGAATGTTGCCAGGCAGTGGAAGAGAATTGTTCATACTGTTAAATCATTAGATCGCTCCTTGGCAGTTGCTCGCCTAAGCCAGTGCTCCCAAAAGAGCCCTGGGCAGAGTTCAGGTCTTCAGAGTGTCCCAGGAACTGTTCCATTATGCATTTTGCATGCAGTTAACCTTTTCTGGAGATTGAGACATGCTAGTTGGTCTTAATACTGGGAATATCTCAGGGTACTTTAACTTGTGTAGGTGAACCCTGAAAGTCCTAAATCCCAATGGAATGCTCTATCCAGTAAACCATTAGGATAGCAACAAAAAAGAAAAGATCTCAAAGTACAATGATGTTTACAATAGAATTTAATTTTTTTTTTCTGTGGACCCGAATGAATCTTTCTGTTACCAGGAGCGTTCCTTGTGTCTCTGATAGTTAAGGTGTGTAATCTTAGTCTGTAACACTTTCTGGCTCAAGTAAAATTATCATCTTTTCTGTTTTAGTTGAATTGGTTTTAGTTTTGAATGCAAATGCCTGTCTGTTTAGCTTTAGACCAATGCCACTTAAGAAATGGGACCCCTTTGTCGTGGTGGTTGGTGGGTCACAGAGGCACAAAGGGCTGTCTAGGAGCAGCGTAAAGAGAATAGTGCAGACATTTAACTTCCTGTGTAAACCATGTGGTGTATCCATACTTTCACAATGCTCTTATCTTCCTGCAGACCTTTCACCTCTGAGGACGTGTTACAAGTAGATTTGTAGGGGAAAGGGCATGACTAACACACACTGTGCTGTACCTTGTTGTCTGGTACAGGCCTTGTGTGTGGGACAGACACATTGTGGGACTGTGGGACATGTACTTTGTATGGGGATTGGTGTAATGAAAATGGCTTTGTGTTTTTGTTTTAGGAACACTAAGGGTCTGGAATCAACTATGAGCAACCCTTTTGTATGGATTGTGGAGCCACTGGACCCTAAACAGCCGCTCAAGAAGATCTTTAATCTGAGCAAATTGAAAGATGTGAGATATGGTACGTTGACAACATAAGGAAATGAGTTTGTTGACATTGATGAACAGAACCTGAAGAGGCATTGTAACATTGGATGATATTTGGTCTCTGGAGAGAACTATACATTCAAAAGATGATTCTTGAAAACAAAATTTTAGCAAAATTTAATTCTGGAAATTTAGGACTACATAAATACTGGCAAGATCACAGTATTATTGTCTCAACAGGCTGTGCATACAGCAGTCTTGCTTTTCTTGAGTGGATGAGGAGGGCTAGGCAAAATGAAGAGCACAAGTTTTCTCATATGCTGCTGTGCAACTGTGAAAGGCTGGAAAGGACCTAACACTGATATGACTGAATCATCCAGAAAGATTGTTCAGCTTTTAAAGTAGTAGTGGCTAGAAAATCCTTTCTGAGGAGGCTTTTTCTTTAGTTCCTCTGACACTTCCTGAATGTACTTAGGCATCTTCCATGTGGCACTAGTAAAAATCTTACAAACTGTGCCAGTGACTTAGAAAGTGAGTATCTATAGCTTAGAGCTATCTGTGCTGAGTATTTTACCTCTTTCAAAAAGGAAACAGGTCATCAGGGAGAATTCAAGAAGCAAGAGGAGGAATATTTTCTCTGAACATCGGCAACGTATATCCGTTGCAGGCTCAGATAGTGTGTAAATGAGGAATCAATTAATGTCAGACTTGATGTGTGAAAAGCAGAGATGAATCTTAAGAAATAGCCAAATACTTGTATGGTATTACCAGTTGATCCATTCCAAGATTCCATGAGTGATACACCACAGGTTCTTTAAAGAAAAAAGAATGAAATTCTCCCTATCTAGCAGAAAAATGGAGTAACTAGCAACAGGAGACCAGGGCAGGGAGCATGGGTTGAAGATTAAAAAAATCCAAAACCACCACCAACAAAACAACAAAAACCAACCAACCCCCCCAAATGATTCTGGATGACTCTGTCTTGAATAATAATTGGGGTTTTTTTTACGATAGCAGTAATGAGGTCTCACTGTGATTAAGTGACTTTTGTGTATTGGGGGCCCTGTGTAGAATGTTGGGACAAACTTCTAAAGAGATTTTTGGATGTAAATATTCTGAGAGAACTCAGCTATTACAACAGTGGACCAGAGAAAGAAGGACAGAGAAACTTTGGTTTTCTCACACCTCTTGCTTGTAGTAAAGCTATCAGGGCTGCTCTAATAATATTTTGTGTCATCTTCTGTTAAAGTAAAAGGTTAGGAGATACACAGGCTTACTGCTGTTCGGTTTCATTCTCCATCTCTGGAGAAGCAGGACTGCCTAGAATACTAAAGCTATGCTTTCCAACATGTCAGATAGAAAATTATGTTTTTCTGATGCGTTTATATGACTGTCTTCAGTGGCAAGAGTGAGATGAAACTGCAGAGAAACAAGGTGAGCACAGCATGTTTTCAGAGGAGTATTGCTGTGGAGGATGGAAGAGCTGTGGAAAAGAGTCCTTTCAGCAAAGATGTCTACTGTCTCACAGTGTCTGAGATAATAAATCTGCTCAAAGAATTGCGTGGAACAGGTCAATTAGCACTGACCTCCTGACAAAGCTGGAGGCTAGAAAAGGGTGTCTGATAATTTGGCATAAAGCCTTGTGAGAATAAGGGGACAGCACTCAAGGACCCATCTGCCCCAGGCGTGGAACTCTGCACTTGCTGACATATGCCATAAGGTAAAAACTGAACTTGTTTCTTGCCTCTTACCCTTGCAGAACGCCTGCCATTTTCTATTCGAGTCCTCTTGGAAGCAGCGATCCGTAACTGTGATGAGTTCCTAGTGAAGAAGGGAGATGTTGAGAATATTCTCAACTGGAAAGTGATGCAGCACAAGAATGTTGAAGTGCCATTTAAGCCTGCGAGAGTTATTCTGCAAGACTTCACGTGAGTCTGATGCTCTCCCGAGCTAGGAAGAGGGGCTCTTGAAAGTGCAGCAATGCTCAGCTTGGAGTGGAGTGATGAGCTGAGAGAAATAATAGCAGTGAAATATATGGAAAGACTTTTTTCAGCTTTCCTGGATGACATGCTACAGACAACACTTGGAGAGGCAAACACTCATGATAAAAACATTAAATGAAGTGCTTCTGGGACGAAGAAATAATTATTTTTATGAAACTCCTCAAAACAGAGGGGAAGACAATGCAGTGGATAAATTGCATCCAAATGAGGGAATTCAGAGTTTAGAGGTTTTGTTGTTGTTTGGTAGGCAGTGGTGGTGTGGAGTTTTGTTTTTTTTTTTTTATTTTCCCATGTGCTCTTCCTTTCAATTCTCTAACCTTTTCAATTCTCATTTACAATCCACATCCTTATTTCTCTTCCGAGTCAATATTCCAAATAAATTTTTGAAGACGTACCTGCTATTGAAAAAATGTCTACTTTTTCCCAGAAATGCAAAGATTCCTACCTAATAGACTCTGAAAACAGGGCCTCGTTATTGCAGTGTGGTTAGTCCCCATGTGTCAGCATGTAATAGTCCCTAATAGATGTGAAAGTCAATTTTCAGGTGGAACAGTAGCCTCTAACTGCTTTTAATACAGCATTTGACTTGCACATCCACTGTACTTTGTACCTTTGTCTTCTGCATTTGTAAGAGAGTTTAATTCATCTGTGGGAAGCCCCATACTGCTAAGCTGTCAGTTGATTTTATTTCTCAGACAGTAAAGTGTCTTACCAGACATACCTTCTGTTTTGCATTTTCCCAGAGTTTGGCCAGGTGCTAGAGGCCCAGTACAGCTCAACTCCTGAAATCATTAGGAAAAACTGGCATAGCCTCAATTGAAAAAAGTGCTGATTTCCTAGTTTTACCCACTAGCTGTTAATGTTTTAAAAAACTAGAGCACAGAGGAAGCCAAACTTCGAAGCAAATGTTGTTCACTTTGTTGCTGCACTTCTTTCTTGCCCCCTGATAAGTTTTAAAAATTACTTTTAAGTCTGTGGGGCAGCTGCATTGATGAAAAATGAGCTCCTGAACAGACTCCTGAGTGGGATCTTTTGGAAAAGGCAGCTTTGGCAATTTACCATAAGCCATACAACAATTACATTCACCTGTCCTTGTTTGGAATTACCAGTTTTTCTAGATCTGATCATTCTGTTTATCCTGGGTTCTTCAAAGGCTGTAGACGGATGTTGTGTCTGTTCCTCTTCAATTGTATAACATTTGTAAACTGGCAAAATAACTCTTCCACTCCCTTCCTCCCACCCTGCCCTCCCCATAATCCACCCAGGTAGCAAAACATAGCATTTGCTATTTTCTTTGGAATATGCATAACCTGGGACAACAAACTGCTTCAGACTGCTGAGCATCAGTTAATCATGTCAAGGTTAGATAATTTGGACCCTTTTTTTCTGTTTGTGTTTGTAAACACTAAGGATTTGCAAGGTAGAATTCCTTGGGAATTCCAAAGCCTTTTCTCTTTTTCTTGCATTCTTTCTGATGTATTTTTAAATTGTGGTAGCTGCCTTATAATCAGAGCTTAAAACATAAACTCTGACTGCTTTGGGCTGCTCTTGCAGAAATGTAGTGTTCTCAGTGGGTTACTGAATGATGCCAGATCCTTCCAAGCACAGCACAGGCAGCTCAGTTGTCTCAGCAGCCAGCAAAATCAAATAGGCAAGAGGGTTTCCCAAACTGGTTGAAAAATGTCATGGTAGTATGTACTTCTGAAGAAGCTGAGAATGTATGTGCTGAGAAGCACCAGAAGCTTTGTTAAAATAAATATGGAAACATGTATGATCTGTTAGGTAAGATGGGTGTTGAAGTCCCAGAACTTCTGGTTACTACTGCTTGTTTACTGGTGACTAAACTTGAGTTGGAATTGGAGGGTGGATGAAAGACTGTCACATGCATTACGTTGACCCCTCTGTATAGTTTACCTACCTCACTTAGGAAGGAAGGCTTAATTTAGGGATTTGAAAATTGTTTTGGATGAATGAGACATACAAACGTAGGGAAAAAGGCCTGTTAACTTTTTTGAGTCACTTGGAGTTCAAGGGTTTGCAGAATTCTCACAAGATATGTGAGAAGGCAGAAATGTGAATGTTGGCCTATAGCCTGAAAACGTACTGTTTGAATGTCATTCGTAATACAAGGTCTTTTGTCAGTGCTAAGTACAAGAATTTGTTAGAAAAGATGAATAGTACACCTTATTTCTGCCTTTCGTGTTTGTGCAGTGATCTGCCAGGGAAGTTAAATCCACTTCTGAAAATACAGTTATTCTGCAAAGATGTTTTGTAGTCATGTCCTTTGTAAGATAAGAAATCTGATGCCCTGCTCTGTCCGTTTCACTTGAAGTGTGGAAGGTAGCAAACAGCCCTATGGAGAAGATTCTCCTGTGCTTTGCAAAACTTTGAAGAGATGACCATTGCCTTAAAATCAGCTAAATAAACATAGCAAAGAATCAAAGAAAGGACATTGTTGTTTTCACCCTCCCCCCTTCTTTTTTAAATAGACTGGGGAGGAGAGAGAGGAACAGAGCAAAAGAAGTTCAAGGTCCCAGAGGAATGCTGACTAGGACTAAGTTTCCAGATCCCCAGCCAAGCATGTTAAACTACTTAAGTTACTGGATGAATTTTGGTTTTAGCTTTTCATTCTTACAGTGCTCAGGATATAGAGACAGTTCTGTCCTTTCTGCTCTTCTGACTTTGTCTTCCCAAGGGTACTGTCTCTGTTATAGAGTAATGATCCCAAGACTCATGGTAAGGCTGCAGTTTGCCTTGGGTGGGACAGTAGGTGTCTTGTTCTGCATTGTGGGATCTTAGTTGTGTTTGTTTTGTTGTTTTCTTCTTTTCCAAATTGTTTCATCTTGCCTATTTCTCTTCTGTTTTAGTGGGGTACCTGCTGTGGTTGACTTTGCTGCGATGCGTGATGCTGTGAAGAAACTTGGTGGGGACCCTGAAAAAATCAATCCTATCTGTCCTGCTGATCTAGTGATAGATCACTCCATCCAAGTTGATTTTAACAGGCGGTAAGGATGCAAAGTAACTCTTAGTTCTTAATGGTAGTAGGCAGGCTGCCTCCAGTTACTGATAATAAAGGTAGTTTCATTGGACTTAGCATTTGGACTCTAATATCCTAGACTGTAAGAAGTGTTTAAGTTAGACTGTTGTATTGGTTGCTGTGAATTAGATGGGGCAATTTTGTTCTTCTGTGGTGCTTCTCTCACCAGCACAAGCCTGGAGTAAATGTTAATAGAAAAAGGCTCAGTCCAGACCTGTGGTGATCATAATTTTCCGTAATAATACTGCATTATTGTTAGTTGCTCAGAAATAGCTTTATTCCACATGCACTTTTTTGACTCTGTAGGGCTTTTTGGACAGGACGAGTAGAGGGTCTCTTCCTTATTTATGTAAGAATAGACCAGAGCTGCCCTAGCCCAGCTCTGAGGAAGTGTTTGCTAGTTCAGTGCCTCCACACAGAAGAGCACAAGACACTGATTAATATGGCCCCTATAATACAGGAAAGAAACAGAATGCTATTCAATCAGCATGCTACAAAGAGATGAGCGCTCACTAGACCCACAACGACATACAAGATCTCTGCATAGGGGTCGTCTTACGCTCCATGGTATCTAAACGTTGGCCTACTGAACTAGGCTTCCAAATAGATTCTGCAGTTAAATGTTTGTCTCTGGTTTAGTTCCGTCTTCCAAACTCCTGAAGTTTTTTTGGTCTGCAGTTACCTTGCCTGCTAAAATACTGTGCATTTATTGTCCTCTGTAGGAAATAGTTTTGAAGCAGGCCACCTAAGTTATAGCATTGCAAAGAAGAAAATTACTAGAACGTGGAAATTAAAGAACATGAAGAGCACTTTCTCATTACCAATATTTACGGGCTTCTTTAGAATAAGAATACCGAACTTCTGAGCAGAAATGTATTCCAAAGCCTGGTTCATAGGAGGATGTGGCCAGACAGGTTTCAAATACAACTTTTTTTCCTACTTTTTTTAAACTGTAGACTAGTAAGAATACAAATTCTCATGATGCTATTTTCTAGTTGGCAGGGGAGAAGAAGGGCCAAAAGTTTTGGCTTAAGTAACTATCAAAAATCAATTCCCTTTAACTTTTTTTTTTTAGAGATATTGTAGCTATTCTTAACCGTAACATAACAGTAAGGAGTTTAGAAACAAAATAAGAAATAATCATCTAAAGACTGATCTTGGAGGTTATGCGTGTTCTAGCACTGGACTATTGAAACCTAGCTTCATTTAGATAATTTTTAGCGAATACTTACTTTTTATCACAGCCTTACTTTAGTTCTTTCAAACTCTTCAGGCCTAAGTTAGGCAGCTGATTCAAGTGAAAAGTTGGTTAGCCCTGTCTGCTTCAAAACACAGGGGCTTCAGGCAGCGCTGATCAATGATAACCTCTTTTTAACTGATGTAGCAGGGCAGTTGTGTTCCAGTTCCCTGTACTGGTTTGCTGATTGCTTCTGATTTAGGTGTTGGAAGCTTCACATTGCTCTAATATGTAGTGCTGCTTTTCCCAGGCTACAAGTTTTAGGCCTGCCACGTATGTAATATGCAGATTAGCACTCATATTTGAACCAGTCTTCAGGTATTATCTCTCAAGATTTCTTAAATCTTTTTCATTGCTTGCCTGCATTTCACATCTGCATTTAGATTAAAAAGACGAGATTGATCAGCATTAACGTTAGCTAATAACTCTTCTCTTCTTTCGACCTTTGGATGTATCTAACTAGACATGAATTTCAGGTGGATACTTTTGGTTCTGACAGGTGGTTATTTTCACTTGCAGATCATACAGCTTGCAAAAAAATCAGGACCTGGAATTTGAAAGGAACAAAGAAAGGTTTGAATTCTTAAAGGTACTGAAAGAATTAATCCTGTTTGCATGGAGAAAAGTGCAATGAACAAAAATTCTTCCAGTGCTCGTGTGCATTGAAAATTTTTTACTCCAATTCCTTCTGTTTCAGTGGGGCTCTCAGGCTTTTAAAAACATGAGGATTATTCCACCAGGCTCTGGGATCATCCACCAAGTGAACTTGGAGTACTTGGCACGAGTGGTGATGGATCAGGATGGCTACTACTATCCAGACAGTGTGGTGGGCACTGACTCGCACACCACCATGATTGATGGCTTGGGAGTGCTTGGCTGGGGTATGTGCAGTAGCATATCACGAGTAGTCTGTTGGCTGACTAAGCTGTGTTTCAGGCTCTGGTGAATTGACTCTGGCTGGCAGGTTAGCCCCCAGCCAGTCACTCACTCACTGCTTCTGTCAGCGGGATGGAGGAAGAGAATCGGAAGGGCAAATGCAAGAAAAACTCACGGGTTGAGACAAAGACAATTTAATAAGGGGGGCAGGGCAGGCAGGAAAGAAAAGCAAATAATGAAAAGACAATCAGTCGTTGCACCCCACCAGGACACCACCAGTCCCTGGGCAATGGCTACTTTGGAAGAGTTCCCCTCATCCCCTGCCTCCCAGTTTTAATGCTGAGCATGATGATATATGGCGTGCAGTTTGTCAGCTGTCCTGGCTGTGTCCCCTCCCAGTGTCCTGCCCATCTGAGCTTACTTGCTGAGGAGCAGAGTAAGAAACAGAAAAGACCTTGACACTGTGCAATCATTGCTCAGCAATAGCTAAAACATTGGTGTGTTACCAGCACTGGTTTGGTCACAAATCTGAAACATGGCACTACATGGGGTGCTGTAAAGAAAAGTTATCTCCATGCCTGCCAGACACAGTACGTGGCCTAATCCCAGGTTCAAGGAACCTGATAACGTCTCTTTTAAGACTTCGTAACTAAGCTCCCTATTCTGATAAAAATACCAAATTATTTCTGGTGCATGTGATGGTGTTTGTTTCTTTTTTTTAATCTATTTTCTGTTCTGCATTTAAATAATGAGGAACCAGACAAGGAAAATGTTAAATAAGGCTTATAGGAAGGCAAGGAGTTTAAGCATCACTGAACATCCATTTGTTTGTTAGTCACTTAGCTACTTTCAAAGTGTTGCCTTATCAAAAAGTACTGCAAGTGCTCTGTTGGATTGAAGATGCTGAAAGTTGAATCTGAGTGAAATATGTCCAGAGAAGCCATTGTGAAAACCAGCACTATGTAGTATGTTCTAATACCAGTAGTCTGCAGAATCCTTGTTATAGAAATACATACAAATAATTCATTTTTTGCTTGTAGTGGTATACTGCAGTGTTTTAATTATTGACTAGATAAGTAGCCCTGAAATGACAGTGTTTGCAATGATCCCACACATGGTAGCAAAAACTTCAGTTGGGCATTTTATCTTCCTGTGATACAGTGATAGGAGCCCTGCTGAAATAGATATCATACAAATACGCAAGACATTGTGTTTTTAAACAGCATTTGCTCGTTATTCACAAAGATACTTGTAGAGTTCCGAGTACCACATGTGATAGAAGTAGGACATTGTGTTTTTTCTACCTCACCTGTTCTGCTGTAGAAATATTGTTTGATTGAGGCTTTCTCTTAAGGGTGGAAGAATTCCTGCTGGCTTGGAATACAGATGTAAACAATTTCACTGTATTTAAAACCATGATGTATTTGGGATAAGAGATGTCTCTCTTATTCTGTATTTGGTTGCATCTGCTACATGGAGCTGTCATTTAGATGATGCTGCAACACCAGTAGCTGCTTGGAAGAGTTTATCTTTAAACTTTGCATCATTTTTCTCCAGAATTTGAAAAATACAGCTGAGCATAGTCCGTACCATACGTGCTTAAAGCGCATACTCTTGGATCCAGCATTTATATATATCTAACTATTATTAGATTAAGTGGGGGAAAAGGATAGGAGTAGTGGTTTGGCATACATAAGCAAATATTACAGGCAATTTGTTCTAGCTCAGTATTAAGATAAACAGAAGGTAGAAGGAGATTTGGAGGTGGAAAAGAAACATGAGAGGGACTTTCTACAAGCAAGAAGTTATAAAACTGCTGCCTAATGCCAAATTGCTAGTAAACATCATGGGTTTTTTAGATTGCACATGGCTATGACATCTTGATACTTTACACCATTAAATTAACAAAATGAAGTAGTCATTTGAATTGCATTCCTCTAGTACTGACGGTGTACTTACACAAAGTTTCCCCACGTGCACTTGCCCAAACCCTGCTGAGACTTAATATACGTAAGGAATATATTTCTGTCTTACCGAGTAGCTTTTCTGTTAGTATGTGTTAGAACAGTCTGTATGCTTGACTCTAATAATCTTTCCGTCCTTCAAAATAACTTCTAAGTTTTTGTTTGGTGACCAGTAGTCATGGTCTGCATACATTTCGCTCACAGCACACTATGTTCAATGCCATGTCAGTCATTCTTTGTTTATGCATTGCATATTTAAGTCATTAAATAAAACTTTTATGTCTGTTATTACAAAAGCCAAGTGTCCTCAGAGCAAGTTACTTAGATTTGCCTAATATCCTATCTAATGGCTGAGGAACAAGGATGGAAGTATGAAATGGAAAGAAATTAAGAAGCCCAGCCTTGCAGAAACTGAAGCAAGATGAGGAGTGCCTCTTAGCAAAAGGCTAAGCCCTCTGGCTGCCCGCCTTGTCTCTGCTTTTACACCTTAAATGGAGTAGTCATCAGTCAATTCTGCTTCATTGGTTTATATCTGAAACATTACCGCCTCTCTGAATAGTTGGATTGTATACTCCTGTTGCATACAGGTGTCGGTGGCATTGAAGCAGAAGCAGTGATGTTGGGCCAGCCGATCAGCATGGTACTTCCTGAGGTGGTTGGCTATAAGCTGCTAGGAAACCCTCAGCCACTGGTAACGTCCACTGACATTGTGCTCACCATTACCAAGGTAATGAACATCTGCTGTTTTGCCATTACTGCTGGAAGCTATGCGTGTTGTGTAGGACAGAGCCACTGTACTGCATGCTTAGGAGCCCTGTGTTTGCGTCTATTTAGGCCTTTTGGACTTTTTTTTTAAGCTTTATTGCTCTGTGTGGGCGAGAATCAGCTGCTCAAGGGCAAACACAAATTTGCTACCAAATCTGTTTCCCAGAAGCCAGACAAAATGGAACAACAAGCTGATTTCTCATGGCCTGTTCCAATCTTCATGTGCAGACCTGTTTTGGAACAATAGTGCGTGTAAAGGATCTTGTTTCTCTGCCGCCTCAAAAGAAACACAATGACGTTTAAAATAAGGCAATGCAAAATGTTAAAACAGACAGTAAGCACTGCAGTCTGATTTCTTTCATCTGCAGGTGTTTGGCTCACATGTCATATGTTCGTAATATGTTTATTCACTCTGTGGATTGTGACTGAATTAAGAGTATTACTGAGTCAGCACTAAAGTTGTTGGAGGTCACAAATGGGGAAAGCCAATTTTTTTTATTAGTTCATCCAGATGGGGGGTGTGTGTGTGTGTGTGTTCAGTTATTTGCAGTTTGATTCATGTACTTGTACTGTTGGTTATTCCTGTTTACCCGTCTTCCTGAGTTTGCTGGCTAAAGACCTCACACCATTCTCCTTTCCTTAGAATGTCATGTTGAGAAAAATATAGTTGTTTTAAGATAGACTCTAAATGAGAGGAAGAGTGAGTTTAGAAGGAATACATCCCTGTGTTGTACCTTATTATTGAAACTTTAGTCTCTTTGTCCTCATCTTTATGATTTAATTTACCAAGTTCTCCTGGTTTCAGATGGCTACAGAAACCTTCAAAAAAAGGTTTCTCTGAAGTCAAAAGCTGGATTTCATAACATGCATGCTCAGGTTGTTTGATGCCTAGCAATGACACAGGCACTATATTTTTATAACAGCACCTTCGCCAAGTTGGAGTTGTGGGTAAATTCGTGGAGTTTTTTGGTCCTGGTGTAGCCCAGCTGTCGGTTGCTGACCGAGCCACCATTGCCAATATGTGTCCAGAGTACGGAGCAACAGCTGCCTATTTCCCAGTGGATGATATTAGCATTGAGTACCTGATACAAACTGGTGAGTGTAAGAAAAGAACGTAAGTTAAAGGTGTAATTGAAAGCCAGGACTCCAGGTCTGTATGGTGTAGTCAGCAGTGGGGTTGAATCAGGTGGAGCCTTCTGAGCTTGAATGGTTTTTTTTAATCCATACTTGCATATTCAGGCTGTTGCTTACTCTTAGGGTCCGTGTTTAGGAAGACCCAAGTTTTGGACTGTTTTGCAGCTAACTGCCTGCTTAGCTATGCCCAAACCTAGGCTGTCCAGATGACAGAAGTAGGAGCCTAAGTTTTTGTTGTACAAAAGCCACTAAGTCTGCTCAATCGCTTTGTTTCTAGTGAGTCTTTAATATTTATGCTGAAAGGGTCTTGTAGTGTGATGTACAGTGTGAACAGTGAAATAGCCTGTTACACATTTTTTTCTTTTTCTGTCATACAGTAGTTTCTCAGTTTCATTTGCGTTTTGTTTTTGCTGTATCTGTCTTTACCTTAGGCCGTGACAAAGAGAAAGTTATGTGCACAAAAACGTATCTTGAGGCTGTGGGAATGCTAAGAGATTTCAAGAACTCCTCTCAGGATCCAGACTTCACACAGGTTAGAAACTACTGTGTCTTCTGGCTCCTTGCTTTATGCTCTGCCCTATCTTAATGTGACAATTGTCTGTTTTTCACAGAAACTGAGAAATAGTCAAGAGACTCCTTATCCTTTGGCTTGGTCCACACAGCTGTCTTAATTTAGGGCCCAGTGGAATGAGTCAGCTGGCTCTCCAGGTGTGAAAACTGGGGCATAGGTATAGATTGGCTCTCAGCTGAGCTCTAGCTGCTGCAGATGCTGCAGTTTGATCCATGTAGTTTTAAGAAGTCCAATCCAGACTCAAACACAGCTATGAAGATAGCATGGATGTTGTCTGTGTAAGGCTTGTCCCCTCTCTTCAGCGACCTACTTTACTCTGTGAAGCAGGACACTTAGAAGCTTTATGTGGTAACTGCAGACCACGTAAGCCATTTTCTGTGCATGAAAATCAAGATCTTACTCTGTGTTCAGGAAACTCGGGAATGTTCCTGATTTTCTCTACAGTAAGAATTTATCTTGTAACTTATGTTCAGGTTTGCATGATTATTCAAAAACCTTAAATATGGAAACATGGAGAGATGCAGCAGACTATTGTCATGGTTTAAAGCTGGGCTGGCTATTAAACAAATGACAGATGCTCTTTGTTAACTCCCTCCCTTCCCAAAATGGAGGGGAAAGAGAAAAGGGAAAGAGACTTACGGGTTGGAAAGGTTAAAAACAGCTTTAGTCTAACTACAAGAATTGTGTATTATAATAATGGGAAAATATGCACAAACTCAATATCAAGCTCCCCCCCCCACCGATGACAAATACGTCACCCGGACACTGTGGGGCACAGCCCAAGAAAGTCCCAGACTGTACTCAGCAGCAGGCAGGAGCTGGATTCAGGATCAAAAGCAGAATAATCGGGTAGAGTCCTCCTCGGCAGGTAGAGAGTCCTCCTCAGAGGAAGCAAGGAGCTGGGTAGAGTTGGAGAGCAGCACCCTGCAACATCACCAGCCCCCACTAACAGCCCCATACTGGGCTTAAATAGGCTCCTGGGCCATATGTGTGGGCAGAAGCACCAGGTGAGGCTGCTTGGGGCCGTTAGAGCCCCTTAGTGCCCTGGCCATAAAGGGAGAGGGAGTGACCCTTGTGATCCCTCACCGTTATTCTGAGCATGATGTGTATTGGATGGAGTACTGCATCGGGGTCAAACCAGGACAACTATAAAACCAAAATTGAAACATGTGTGAGAAATAGGAAAATATTATAATCTCTGTTTCATAACAGGCTGAACATTTTCCCCAAGGCCAAGATCAATAGTCTACTTTGGTTTATGCCAGTACCAGGATTTCTTCCAATCGTTGCTTTCTGAAGAGGACCCTACTGCTAGCGTGTGAAAGGACATAATTCTCAAAATCATCTATACTGTTCAGATGCTTTAGTCATAAATTGGGTTTTCAATAACTGGGGTACTTTTGAGAGCCATGCCTGGGAGCTGGCAGGGTATAAAAGTAGAACTGTTCCTTTTCTTCTGATCTTTCGTGCCTCGTGTGTCTTTGATTTGTGCAAACAAGCATAAAGATATGCAGATTCAGCCTTGGTTCAGCAGCAGAGGTAAACATACCTGTGGCTTAACTGGCTTCAACTTGTCGTGCAGTGCCGAACGGCTCTCTGTTCCTCTTACTGAATAGGTTGTTGAGTTGGATCTCCATACCGTTGTGCCTTGCTGCAGTGGACCAAAAAGACCTCAGGACAAAGTTGCTGTGTCAGATATGAAGAAGGACTTTGAGAGTTGTCTGGGAGCCAAGGTAGGGACTAGGAACATTTGGGCATACAAACTAATGCATGCTTCTGAAAGTTGTCTAGTGTTTGGGAACTACATTCTGGCATTAACTTGTGTGTTGTTTGCTTGCCTATTGAAAAGTAAAAGAGCATGTTTGTAGTTTAGAGGATGACATCAACAATGGGTAGTTTAAAATTTGGGAGATGTTTCTCTTGTGAAGATGTTAATGTCCTATTGAAGCAGTAGTTCTTTCTGATGTTAGATCATGCACAAGGGATTTCTGAACTAGCCATGATGGCTGTTCTTAGTAGAGTGGACCAAGTAGGAACTGCACTGAGCTCCGTGCTACCTCTCCAGCTCTTCAGCTTTCCAAGCAGGTTATGCCCTGAGCTCCACAACATAGTTTTGCTTTCAGTACTGAATCTGTTCAGCAGATCAGAGCTGCATGTGTCTCCCTGAATTTTTGATGTTGGTAGTAATGACAGAAAAAAAAGAATTCCTTCTTACATCATTCAGTCAAAAGTAGCCATTGAAAGAAAAGCAAGATTTTAATTTGAATTAATATGCCCAGACACTTAAGTTTCCAAAGTCAGTTTCACCTCATTACCTATATGGTAATTGCCTTTGTCAAAGGCAGTACAGAACTCTAGTGATGTAAAGCAGGATACTTAAACTACAGTAATTCCCAATAATTCTTCTTTTGTTACATGTTCCAAACTCCATTAAATGACCTTATGCTTTCAGATCTCTAAGTGTTTTTCATAATATGAACAGTGCCTTCTTGCTCTTTGTTTTTTTTCAATTGTCAGTCTTTTGCGTCTCAAGTCAGCTCTTAGTATAAGTTTTAGCTGTTCGATATTCATGGCTTAAAAATCTTATGTGTTACAGCTAAGATCTCGAGACTAGGTTGTGTAACAAGAGTATGTGGTCAGGACTATGGACCATATGGATACAAGAAGCATCTGAGCAATCTGAAGAAAGATATATTCATGCAGGAAGAAAACACGAGTACATTTTGCTGCAAAGGCTGACTCTTTCACCAGTAAACAGAGAATAGGAAGACCACATAAACATTATGTTTGTCTGCCGCTTTGACCAGAGATGCAGGCCTTCACCACCAGACCTGAAAGTGCAAGCATGGCTGTGACTGACAGAAGCTTCTCATTCCTGAAATTCCCAGCCCATACTAATTTCCAGTCAAAATATTTATATTAACTACATCTTTTTGATTCTTAATTTCTTCTCTTACAGCAAGGATTCAAGGGATTCCAAATTGCCCCAGACCGGCACAACAGCATAGTCAAATTTAACTTTGAGGGCTGTGACTTCGAGCTTACTCATGGTTCAGTAGTGATTGCTGCCATTACAAGCTGTACGAACACCAGTAACCCCTCAGTTATGTTGGGAGCAGGTAAGTTTATTTGCTTAATGTGCAGTAATTTCTCTGTGGCTCTGGCTGTGTGTCCTAAAGGCAAATACAACACTAACGTACTTGGACACGCACAGTGCTGATTTTGTCATTTGGAGTGCTAAAACTGCACTTAGTCCCTAGAGGTAGCAGAAGGAATTCTGGAAATGGTAGCTAGAAATGTGGTTTGAAGAAAACTTATTTTTCCTGCACTGTCTTCTCTACAGGGCAAGCTGGAACTGAATTAACCAGCACCTCTAACACTTGTTCAAATGCACAGAAGCTGTTATGTAGAGCTGGCAAGAGGCGATCAAAAGTCAGAGCCACAAGAGGGACGGTGAAGAATCACCTGTAGGTTTACGTCTGAAGGTGCTCTGATCTGCCAGCAGAGTACAAAATACACTTAACTAGAGGTGTATCGAGTTGTTACAGCAAGAGCCTGAGGGCATGTGAGGAGTGAGTAGAAGAGGAAAATTGAGTTCTTGGAGATTGCTATCTTTCAGAGCCTTGCCATTTACATCTTAACTGCATCCAAGAAGTGGTTGGAGGTGGGCTTTTTATGCCCCGCTTTCTTGCTTATCACTATTCAAATACTACAAAACAGTTAGACTTAGTTGGTTGTGTTAATTTCAAGTCAGGAGGTAGTTCATTTTTAACCTGGGTAGTCTTGGCAGAAAATTTCTCATTCCAAATGTGTGCTTCTGGCAATAAAATATGGAGTCAGCTCAAAGTCTATATTAGCCATATTCAGCCCTCTGTCCCAGCTGCTTGGCTACATGCTCACATATTTGTTTCTCTCCCCTGCAAACATATACATAGACATTATCTGTCACTGTAAGATCACTGCTGCATTAGGGCTTCCTAGTGTGTCAGACTGTTTGTAGGATGCAGGCTTCTTTTCTTCAAAGGTTGTGTCACGGTTTAAAGCGGTGCTGGCTATTAAGCGAATGACAGATGCGCTTTGTTAACCCCCTCCCTCCCTAAAAGGTGGGGGGAAAGAG
Organism: Steatornis caripensis; assembly: GCA_013398225.1. Taxonomy (NCBI): domain Eukaryota; kingdom Metazoa; phylum Chordata; class Aves; order Caprimulgiformes; family Steatornithidae; genus Steatornis; species Steatornis caripensis. The sequence goes on from VZSC01000407.1 coordinate 26,479, forward strand.
AAAAGGGAAAGAGACTTATGGGTTGGAAAAGTTAAAACAGCTTTAATCTAACTACAGTAATAATGTATTATAATAATAGGGGGAAAAACAATAATGCAATATATACAAATATGTACAAAACCGATATT
>VZSC01000407.1:26867-56614 GCA_013398225.1 Steatornis caripensis
ACGCCCTGGGAAAGTCCAAGACTGGATTCAGCAGCAGCAGGCAGGAGCTGGATTCAGGAATGCACAGATCGGGATCGAAGGCAGAAGAACCGGACAGAGTCCTGCTTGGACGCTGGCCATAGAAGAAGAGAGTGAGACCCTTGTCATCCCTCAGCTTTATACTGAGTATGACGCGTATGGGATGGAATACTCCCTTTGGTCAGTTTTGGGTCACCTGTCCAACCCGCTCCTCCCCACCGCAGGGTCGCAGGTGTGACCACTTCTCTGCTCTTTCATTTCTGGCGCACAAGAAAGTTAGCAGAAGCAAGCATCGACTTTGGCCTCCATAGGGATAGCTATAAGCAAGAGCCTTTCTGCATACCACTCCTACTGATGTTCCAGCACCAGCTAGAAACATTGAGCCTTATCACTGCTAGAGGCAGCCACTGTCTGGGAAAACATGCAGTTAATTTCAGAGAGTGCAGCTTCTCAGAAGAGACTTAACTAAAAAGCAAAGTTACTGCAAGAAAATTGGTTCTGTCCTGGCCCAAACCAGGACAGGTTGGAAGGGATGTGCAATGGGCAATGCAAGTGTCCTTGACCAGGAGCATTACTTAGTGGTTGAAGCCACGTAGTTTGTCTCCTTTGTTCTGTGTGGTGCTGGGAAGATCTTGGCTTCTGGACAGCCTCTGACAACAATCACTTTGTCTTTAATTTGTGTATGCGGTATTTGTCACCTGTTCTTGGGCTAGCATCGTTCTTCGGGTACTCTACAGGATCGGCAGTTCACTCCCTTCTCCGGGCACAAAAGGTCTTTTAATTACTAGCAACAGGAAAAAAGTCTACGATGAACCAGGATGTGGGCTGGAAAGAGAAGCAGAGGAGAGACCTGTTCTATGTCTTACGCCTTTGAGAGGAACAGAATTGAACAAAGTCTCCTGATTCACTTGCCCTTGACAGGACAACCAGATGAGCGTACTTCTTTCTTCAGGTTAATCCTGATCATGATCACAGAAATGGAGCTGTGTTTCTTCCTTCCAAAGATCAAGAATTAGGTTTCCTCCAGGCAGACTATCTTTGCTTTGTCCTATTCTCTTAGTTCTGAGTGGGTGTATCCCTCTGTTGTGCCACCTGCTTAGGATAAAGTTTCCTGGGGTGTTTGTCTCCCAGGCTAATGGCACGCATTTTTAACCCTCTCTGTAGCAGTGGGAATGCTGATCTTCTCAGGCTGCTTGGCTTAATCGTTCTATGGGTTTAAAGCATGGAATGCTGTGCAAATACAAACAAAGTTGGTACTTTGAACGTGTTCGCTACTACTTAACGCACAGCAGCCTGAAGAACGTAGTCATAAGGATCTTGGTGTATGCACTCAGATTTAGTGGGTACTCTTACCTTTGCTACCTTTCCAGACAGCAGCACTTAAACTTTGACCTTGACAAGGAGGGAAAAAGTAATTCTGCCAGTCTCCGGTAACGGTTTGCGTACTACAGTCTTGAGAACCTCTAATTTGGCTTTCAGTATAGGATTTGAAATGAAAGTAAATAAAACATACAGTGCTGTCACACTAAGTAACCAAGCTAAAATAACTCCAAAATATGAATAGTTGTTTCAAGCTACCACTATATACGCTGTGCACTAAATGATGTTCAGATGCTGTGTGTCTGTGAGGATAATGAGCGTATGCTGTAGCAGCCTTGACAGCCTAATTTGACTTTACGAAGATGTTGGATTAAACTTGATCAAAACAACTTAAGGTCTGGCATTTCCTTGCCAGTTTTTAGAGTTTGACTTTGCATTCTTTTCAGAACTGGTATTAGCAAGCAAACAGAAGCCAACACTTTCAAACAGGCTGTCAGGCTCTCAGGTCCTAGGATGATCATTTGTTCATGGTCACAGTTTCAAAAGTATCCAAGAGGTCTGGTTTCCACAGCTTCCTCTGGCAGCTAAGCAGCCTCAGCAATTTCAGGAATAGGACTGGTTTTTTTAAATTCAGTTATCTACCTTTAGGCCTCCAAATATATTGGTGTAGGCTTTTTCGCACAACACTTGAAAGGGGAGGTCTCCAGGTCATGTCTAACAGAGCTGCCAAACAGCTGGCAGAGACAAAACAGTTTAATGTCTTCGTTTTGGAGATCATGTTGGATCAAAGCAGAGCGGATGCATGTTTTCTTATCCAAGTGGATGTGTGAGAGAGAAAATGAGGCATGGGAATGTGAAGTTCTGCATAGTTTGCATAGCTGCTGCTTTTATGTCCATCTAAACATCCATCTATTATGTCAATTTCATTTAAAAGGAAGAAATTCCGGATAAATATATTTCTGGTAACACATATGCTCCACTAAAACATCTGTATGCGTGTTACAAATCTAGGAGTCATAAAACAGCACTCCTGCAACAAGCTGTAGATTGTAAGATGGCTTGTTTGCGGCAAGGGCCGGTGTTGGTGCTCTCATAGCCATCTGCTTCTGAGGGCAGCGAGTCATGTGTTGGCAGTTACTTCAGCACTGAGTCACTAGACCACTGTAAGTGGGAAGTTAACAATTCTTCATTGCATGTTTTATGAGACACTTGTCTTAAGAATAGTGTTCTGAGTATGTGCTGCTCCATTGTGAGTGCATCTTGTTCAATTCCAGCAACTTTCCAGTGGAATAGAACTGGCAGACTGGATCTACAGTTCAACAGAGCGATTGAGCTCTAGCTGATTATTCTGGGATTAGTGCTGTTGACTCAGTGTACTATTTCATTCCTGGAAATGGAGCCTTTTCTGTTTTCCAGTTATTTAATGGTACTTCTGTTAACCTGTTGATCCACCAAACTGTCACGTTTGCAAGAAAAACTGCAACTATCTTTTGCATTTGACAGGATTACTTGCCGAGAAAGCTGTTGCCGCTGGTTTGACAGTGAAGCCATACATTAAAACTAGCCTGTCCCCAGGAAGTGGGGTTGTTACTTACTATCTGAGGGAGAGTGGAGTTATGGGTTACCTTTCCCAACTAGGGTAAGAGCGCTTTTCTTAACTGTTGTCCTATGGCTACTTAACTAACAGCATTGACAACAAGCAATGCAATAGAATAACTATTTCTCTGTACAGCTTAAAAGATCTGGCAGGTACCATGTGGCATGATTCTGCATGAGTTAACGCATTGCTGCTGTTCTGCCTGTGCCAGTAAGGGAAGAAGGCCTGTTGGCTGCTTTAGCTTCTTGAAGACTCATGTTCTTAAGCAGGAAAATGGGTTATTTTTCAAGACTAACGGGTTTAAAATAGGCTGAATGACACTATACTGTTGTTCACCTAGCTAGATGACACATTTCCCAGGTCTTCATTCTGTGTGCACAGTCACTGCAATGATAAAAATTGAGCGTTCTCAAAAATGCTGGTCTTGGCAGCAGTACATTTGTTAAAACAGTACATCTTCTGAAAGTAACCCTAGCTAACTGCTAAGGGGCTAAATGTCTTCCTCGAAAATAGCTTTTTGTTCCCTGATTATTTTTGTGCTGTCTAGGTTTGATGTGGTGGGTTACGGCTGTATGACATGTATTGGCAATAGTGGACCGTTACCAGAGTCTGTTGTTGAGGCCATTACACAGGTACGCAGTTTTTCCTGTGCAGCTTATTTAGGTAAGCTGTTCTCTGTTGTGTGCTGTGTTATACTGGGCACTAGCTCTTCTCAGCTGTGTGTGAAGTAAATTGAGTCTATATTCCATTTTCTGTGGTAAGTGCTTTGGGATTGTTTGGAAGGATTTCTGTGGTTGTCCAGTCATTGATGTTGCAGCATGGTGCAGCTCTGTAGACCACCTGGGTGTGTGGGGTCTGCAAGCAACTTGGCTACCTTTGTCTCAAACTCTCTCTTACAGGGAGACCTTGTAGCAGTGGGTGTGTTGTCTGGCAATAGGAATTTTGAAGGGCGTGTCCATCCCAACACCCGTGCTAACTACCTAGCCTCTCCGCCACTGGTAATAGCCTATGCAATTGCAGGCACTGTCCGGATCGACTTTGAGAAAGAGCCTTTGGGTAAGACAGTGACAGGATGCTTCTTTTTACATCTTATAAACTAAACTGGTTGAAATTAAGCTGTTCAGAAACATTTGTCCTATGTTCAAATGACTGAGTACCTCTGGGATACAAAGCATGCAACTGTTAAGAAACAGAGCAACAAATAATCTGTATGAGGGAGAAGGGGGTATCCAAGTCTAACCGGTGATCTGATTCTGCAGGGGCATCTCTTTGGTTATATCTGGATGGCAGTATCTCATGAGCAACCTGACATAGTAGACTTTCTTTGAGCAGGTAGTTCAGCTAGACAACCCTCAAAGACACTTTCCTACCTAAGTTATTCTATAAATTATTCTGAAAAGTCATTGGAAATCACAGAAGAATGTGTATGTACAGGCATCACCAAGTTTATGAGGCCCTCTTCTGTCAGACCCTTGTAGGCGAAATAAAATGTGTCTCCTGAATGTTGACAAGGTTAGAAGGAACACATGGCTAAAGAATACAGTGATAAACTTTTTCTTTCTTTCTTAATGGAAAATGTATGCAACAAACATAACAATACTATTTTCCACAGGAATAAATGCTTCAGGGAAGAAGATTTTCCTGAAAGATATCTGGCCAACAAGAAGTGAGATTCAGGCTGTTGAGCGTCAGTTTGTTATTCCTGGGATGTTCAAGGAGGTCTACCAAAAAATAGAGGTGAATTAATGCCCTGGACAGTAGTCTCATTGATGTACTGTGCTATTCTAAAGATGTTAAATAGGCTGGTCTTGATAATGAAACAAACCTTTTCCTCCTATTGCTGTTGCTCCTGTTCTGACAAGTATTCAAATGAGTTTTTTTTTTTAAATGGCTTCTGGTTAATTAGTTGGTTTTTACAGATAGTTATGTACTGAAAATTGCTCCTTAATGATTTTTTTAATATAACATATAGATGATGTGTTTTAAACAGTCATTCCAGGCAGATACTATAAAGTGAGATATTCCAGCATCAGAGATGTTTGGGTTTTTTTAGCTGACACAAAATTCATTTGCATTACTTCATAGCATTCACATAAGAAAAAATCTTGTGCTTGGTAATGTCTTCCTACAAGCCTTTCTCAGGTGTTAGAACAAAACACGGAACAAAGATCGCTGATAAATGCGCTTGAGAATTTTAAAGTGTTGTCTGTGTACATAATACAGGTTATTGACAGAAAACTTGATGAGCAGCTGTTTTGTAATGAAGTGAGGGTGTTCCTGACTCTTTCAATAGATAGAATCTTTTAAAAAATCCAAACAAACGTAATGGGTATTGTCATAAGAATTTCCCAAAGTGCTTTAAGAAATGCATAAGGCTTTTGCAGAAGTCAAATTTGTAATTTTACCTGGATTCTGAAGTAATTCTGTTGCTTCTGAAAACTTAGAAATCAATGGGATGGTTTTGTGTGTTTTTCAGACAGTAAACAAATCTTGGAATGCCTTAGATGCTCCTTCAGATAAACTATATACTTGGAATCCCAAGTCAACTTACATCAAGTCTCCACCTTTCTTTGACGGTCTGGTATGTGCACGCTTTCCCTTTGAATCAAGCCAAAGTGTGTAGTGACCTTGACTGATGTTAAAGGTGAAGGAAAGCCACTTCAAGGGGCCTTGGGGCATCCGTCATTGCCTGTTGAGGCCTTTGTTCTCAAATGTTGGAATTGCACTGTTGTATTCATTTTAATACAAAAGTACGAATGAATCTGAAAAATGTAAGGATTCTATGTCACTTCAGGGCTTTTGAAAAAGTATCCTTTCCCTTTTAAGCTGAAATACTTTCAAATACTCACAAAGCAAGTGAGGGAAGAGGATGGGAAATGAAACCCACAATTCTGCCTGCCTGCATTTTGCAGCAAATAGTTCAGTGTTCAGATTGCTATTTCAGTACCATTTAGAAGAAAATACAGATCGCAATGCATGCAAGTGTCTAGGAATCCTGGATTTTTGTCTGTGTTCATGCATGTACCACAGGAAGCCTCAGCTAATTTTTTTGCCTTGCTATTTTCTTCATGCATGAACTTGCTGACAGACAGCCAGGACATCCCATTTTGTTCAAGAGCATAAACATTTTTTATAGGGTTGGTTTTTTTCTGTCTTCTAACTTGTTTAAGAAGGGAGACTTTATTTTGTAGTTTGCACTTTTGAGAAAGGTAAAGGAATTGTGTGTCATATTTTCATTGTTTTATTTGTATTTATGACGGTTTAGACTTTGGCTCTTCAGACTCCAAAAACCATAGAAGATGCTTATGTCCTGTTGAGTTTTGGGGATTCTGTCACAACTGACCACATATCTCCAGCTGGGAATATAGCAAGAAATAGTCCTGCAGCCCGTTATTTGACTAGCAGAGGGTAAGCACTACTCCTTGTTCTTATAAATTGGGAAGAGGAAACAAGCCACAGCTACTGTACTATGTTACTAGCACATCTGCTGTCTGTTCACATACACTTACACACCTTGATGGATGCTTGGAGAATGTATGAAAGAAGAAACTAAAGCATTTCTTTCTCTCCTGTTTAGCAGCTGTCACAAGTGTAAGAACTTGCATAGAGTTCGCACATCTGTTACACTAGAGAGCTGACGACTTGTATGGAGAGAGGGGAAGAAGATAACTTTCAGGGTAGTTTTTGCAGTAAATCTATTCATAAATAAGGGAATCAGGATTTGTGTCCCTATTGAGGCAAAATGATCATGATCCTTAATGCCAAAAATTGGTTTTATACTCACTTCTAGCACATGTAACTATTTAATAGATCTAGGCTATCAGGAGCCATAGAACATCCAGAAGTTTAATTTTCAGCACAGCTGCGAAAACTGGCACTATTATGGTTGAAGTCCAGTCTGCTGTAAAATATTGGTCTTTTTCTATGGCCAGCCTGTCAGTTTAGTACTCTGGGTTCAAGTTAAGGCAAGACTAAGACTTGCTGAGTTACCATATTCAGTCTTCACAGAAAATGGAAGTATTATATTCTCAGGTTTAGCACTTCTTACAACTTCAGTGGTGTTGTGAGGAACAGCACTGACATTAAAAAAAATATTTTCACTAGACCTAATAATTCTGGAGAGCAAATTGATTAAGACATTGTGATCTACTGAAAACTAAGTGCTCTGGACTCTGATCGTCTGCTGTCAGTCACTTTGAAATCTAAATAGTCCTACACATTACAAAACAGATGTGTGTCATAGCTGCCGTTTGAATGTAGCCCAGTGCAAACAGTCCCATTTTCTGTCACATTCCAGCACACTTTTGTTTTACTCATTAGGCTGGCGTGTCCCCTCATTCCCATATCTCTGTTTGCAAATGAACTTTTTCTTCTGTAGTTCTGACTTGCAGCAGGGGCTCTCTGCATTTTAGATGTTTAGTGCAGTGCTGTCTCTACCTTTGTTCTAGATGCTGTGGTAATATAAATAACAAGGGGAAATTTCATTAGTCAGCTATTAAGAAAAGAATTGTATTGCATCTTCTTACCTAGTATGTACTATGTGCTTGCATCACTATCAGATACTGTTTTTTAGGACAAGGGATGAGAATACTTTGGAAGCTGCTTTCTGTGACCAAGCTGAAGGCAGAGTTCTATTTGTTTTTCCTTCAAAAGAATCTTAAAAGTAGAAGTATCGGCTAACAGGATGCTGTTGCCATGATGGGAACTATGTAGAAACCTGCCTCAGAAACACCAGTTCATTACTTTCATTTTTTAAAGCACAGAGTGCTTTAGTCTAAAACCAAGACAATTTCCTCTCTTTCTTTTCCCTTAATAGCTTGTCTCCTCGAGAGTTCAATTCCTATGGCTCCCGCAGAGGAAATGATGCTGTCATGGCCAGAGGAACATTTGCAAACATTCGCTTGGTGAACAAATTTGTTGATAAGCAAGGACCTCAGACTGTCCATTTTCCTTCTGGGGAAACCGTAAGTACACATGCTGTTCTAAACTGAGGCTCATTGACAGTAGGGTGGATTAGTACTGACTTTCCTTCTTACAGCTTAGGTCATTTACTTAAGTGCCTTTTAAATAAAGCTAATGAGGGGACAGGAGCTGTATTGACCTAGGGAAGCAGGTCACACATATGTATGGAATGTGGTGCTATCGGGCATGTCAGTGGGGAGTATAACCACTGTAGAAAACATAGCAGAAGCTGCAGGTTTGTGTCAAGATTGAGATCAGGCTAGAAGCCACAAAGCACTGTATGGTTAGTATCCTTAAAGTGCTGCTTGGCAGAATGTGCAGGCTTCAGCTATTTATGCAGGGACACTTTTTTCCTTAATTCCCTGGAAATGTGCTTCCACCCCAAAAAAAGTGTATAAAGTGTTTGACATTTTCATTCCAGCTGGACGTGTTTGATGCTGCAGAAAGATACAAGCAGGCTGGCCACCCTCTGATTGTGCTGGCTGGGAAGGAATACGGTGCAGGAAGTTCCAGAGACTGGGCAGCTAAAGGACCATTTCTCTTGGTGAGTGACTACAGTAAATTAGGAGGAGGACAATAGTTTTAAAAGTACATTCATTTGTCAGGAAGACTAGCTTATGACCAACATCCTGGGTAGATCATTCTCATTTTTGGTAGCAAGAGCTATTTTGAAATCTTAGCTGCCTCCAAGAGTCGCAGTAGAGTCACAAAAGCTATTTAAATATTAATATATCCTGTTCAGACTGGAAGCGTTGACTGATCTTCAGCTAGAAATCCCCAAGGCTACACCAGAAAGGCCAGTTTCTTTACTTCTGCTTCCCGTAACCCAGTAAACCTTGGGTCTGCTTCCAGCTGCCTCCTTCAGCTAGCTTTGCAGGGAAGATGGAAAGTGTAAGAGAAAAGTAGTATTAGTGAAAACAAAATTTAGCGTGGCTTCACAATGCAGATTACGGGGATGCTTAGCAGTACTGTTATAGGAGCCCAGTAGAAATCCACATACAGTGAGATACCTGTTTTATTCTTTGTCTGTCCTGTCCTGCAGTATTTATGAGCCTGGAATATGATTCAAGCTTTCTTAGTGTGAAATTTGTGAAGGCAATAGTGTGTGTATTTTTTAACAAAGTTTTAGGAAAGTTGGTGTTTAAGATCATGTTTGTCGAAGTTTTTGGTTTGGTTTTCTTTTTCCCAGTGATGATTTTTTTGTGTTAACTGTATTAACATGTAAAAATTTAGAAATTAATTAAACTGGATACTGGAGCTTGTACTGTAGGAGGCCAACACTAAATTAGCAAGAGTTACGTAAATGACTAGTGGTGCTCTATGTAAGACATGCTAAAGAAGTATGCAGGATTCCTGAGAGACCATATGTAACTTTTACAATCAGATTTCTTTTAAAGATGTTTGAAAGTTAACTTATAATCAAATAATCCTGGAGAGTCTGATGTCAGACAGACCTGATGACTCTACCAGTAGCTGATAAATGAAATGGAGGGGACTACACATGTACCAATTTCCTTCCTATAAGCACAGAAAGACTGTCATGAACCATGAACGTAACTGCACCTGTTGTGTATTTCCCAGGGTGTCAAGGCTGTGCTTGCTGAAAGCTATGAGAGAATTCATCGAAGCAACCTAGTAGGGATGGGAGTGATTCCTTTGCAGTATTTACCTGGAGAGGATGCAGGCACTTTAGGACTCACTGGACGGGAGCGTTACACAATAATCATTCCTGAAAAACTAAAACCACAGATGAACATCCAGATTAAGGTATGAGACACCTAAGGCTGAATATTCTGAACCACTGTAATTTTACTCAAAATTAACTGTCTCTTCAAACAACGTGCTTTCATATGGCAGTAAGCTTCTCTCACTTGAGGAAGAGAGAAAATTGAGATGGTAAGGGGGATGAAAACAGTCATTATACTAGGGATTTGCTCTGATGGGATATAAACAATAGTTGTTTACATGTGCCTCATTAAGTGCCCTGAAATGGAGAAGGTATAGATCCCAAAGAGTCAGCTTATCAGTCATACATGAACATTGTGCGTTCATCCAGAAGTACCTGACTAGGGGAGTCTTCAGTAAAACACGATATTTTATTCACTTCGTGCGCTTGTCTTTGTGCTTTTCTGATTCCCAAACACTAGGCCTCAAAATAACCTAATGAAATTAGTCTTGCTGTTGTACCTAAGCCAGAAGAGTGACTATATAGAAGAACATCGAGACATTGTATAACCACTTGAAAGGATGGTCGGCTTTCATGCCTCTAGGCTTATATCAACAATAAATCAAAATGCGGCAGCAAATGCAATACAGGGAGACTCCATACCATGTTTATTATGGTTTGTTTTAAACCACTTTCCTCTAACACAGCTAGCTGTAGTCTAGTGTGGAAAGAAATACTGATGTCCAGTGCCTGTTCACTTTAGCTTTCTATCACGATTTCTTAAGATGGCAAAACTATTGTAATAGTCTTAATTTATTATGATGTCATGTAACATGTGGAAGGTTCTGCTGCTTGAATGACTTTCTTTGACCTCAACAGCTGGATACTGGGAAAACCTTTAATGCCATCATGAGATTTGACACTGACGTGGAGCTCACTTACTTCCACAACGGTGGCATTCTGAACTACATGATCCGTAAAATGGCATCCTAATCAAAAACGTTAAGCAAAAATGACCAGGTAGAAGCCTGCTTCTGGTGAGCACAGTAAAACAATGGTAATGATAAATTTGAAAGCGTGAACCATAAAGTGAACAGTTTTTTACTGAATTGTATTAGAAGGCTTGTTTACAATGCTGAATTATTCTGTGTATTAGGAGATGGACATGCTTGCCCGATTAAAGTAAACAGCATTTATTATTTGTTTTGTATGGTGGTTAGAATAGTTAGAATGCAATGCAGAATTCATTAAAATATGGCTGGAATCTGTGGAACTGTTGAAGATCATGTGCTGATTTCATATATTTGGTCCATTTAGGTTGAAGTTAAGTTCTATGCTCATAGCAGTGGTCCAAAAATTAACTGTCAGTATAAGAAATAATTCTTATTCCTTTCTGATTACCTGTTACTGACTTGCTTTCTTATTCAGTTGACCAGAATCTGAAGTTAATTATTTAGCTGTTTATTAATTCTACAAAATGTGAACTTTGTTGTTTAAGCCTTTGTGGAGAGGCGGACCTATTGGGGATAATATTTCTAATGGATAAAATTAAATTTATTTTCAAGAAGTTTGGTGGTTTTTGTCATGTTATGCTCAGTACTGAGATGCAGAACAAAATTTTGGCCTTAAACTCTTCTCATTGTCCCTGTAGAAGCAGAGTCATACAAGTCTTGACTTCTCATATTTTAATTCTTGTTTCTTCAAATAATCTGCATGAGAGAGGATGAATACAAATACTGGCAGATACTGCCAGTCTTCTGTAACCCAACAGAACACTGCTGTGATGTACATCCCGCTATTTTGAGTCCTCAAGAAGACAATCTACCAGAATTGCAAGATCCTTGGCGGCAATTTTTGTGGCAGTTAGCAACGACTGATTACACTAATGCATTCATTGAAGTCAGTGACTGCCCAATCCACAATACCACGTGAATATATTTACAGTGATAACAAATATCTTGTTACTCAGATATAAACAAGGTTATAGTACTAATTCTTGCTCTTAACTGTATTTGGTCACTGCTACAGCTATTAACATAGTGGAGAAATTCTTTCAAAATAATCTCCTGATGTATTTTTAGAGCAGTTTGCTCCAGCTGTATCTGGAAAAAACAATGAAAATTGTTCTGAAAGAAGTCAAGAGGCTTAAGGAGGGGATTGAGATTGCACTGTACCTGCAACAGGCTATTCTTGCTAGATTACCACAAACAGAGCTCCTCTAGTGAATCCAGCAGAGGCCCACTAAGATGTTGCAGGGTCTGGAGCACCTCTCGTATGAGGACAAGCTGAGAAAGCTAGGACTGCTTAGCCTAGTGAAGAGAAGGATAGGGACACCTCTGCTGTTTGTGTACACATATCTGAATGGAGGGCACAAAGAAGACGGAGCCAGGCTCTTGTCAGTGATGCCTAATGGCAGGGCAAGAAGCAATGGGCACAAACTGAAACACAGGAAATTCCTTCTGAACATCAGGAAACACTTTTTTTACTGTGAGGGTGACCGAGCACCAAGTGGAAGAGGTTGCCCAGAGAAGTTGTGATGCCTCCATCCTTGGACGTGTTCATATGATGTCTGGACATGGTCCTGGACAAACTGTTGTAGGTGACGAGATGACCTCTATAGGTCCCTCCCAGCCTCAGCTGTTCTGTGATTCTATGAATCATCTTAACACAGAGCTGTTAATATGGTCATAATCTGGAGCATTATTTGATAATAAATACGAACTTTTGGTTGAGTTGCAAAAAAATCCAGATATTCTCAAAGGCCAAGTAGAGTGCTGGTGTTCTTCCCCACCATCCCATCTCTATTCTGTACTGAACATAGGTCTGTTGTATCAAGTTGAATTGTTATTAATGTGTTACCTCATCACCTTTATTACACTCATTTAGGCTGAACTGCGGAGTTGTTTTAGTCTGCAATCCTTGTGTTCAAATGATAGGAAGAGACTAAAATTACTTGAATCCCTTAACTTCCTAGTAGTTATTAATATAGGCGGTGAAACTTAAGACTGATTATTTTTTATGCCAAGAGTCCCAGAGTAGATGGTCCTTTCACACAGCAAACTGGTAGTCGAGGACTGTGGTGTTCCATGTACTTTTAATTTGAAAGTGCTAAACCAGCCTTTTTCAAAATCTTTATTCCTAGTATTTTTGGAGGCGAGGCATTATCCAACCATAAATCATCTTTATCCATGTTCTGTGTTTCCTTTTTGGAAGCAGCTATAAAACCCACCAATTTACTAGGTAAAGACTGAGCACAGAGTAAGTTACTGTGAGACTGAGATTCAGGTTTCCTGTACAGCGCAGACAGCTTTCACAGTAAAAGGCAAGAACTGGGGTGGAACACGAAGCAGTGCTTAAAAAGTTGTTTTCGTTTTAATGACACATAACATTGTTTGAAAGAACACCACAAGTCTCACTGACTAGGGTTTAGGTAGTTTAAATAATTTTTGGTCTCTGAGTTAGGTTCCTGCTCAAGGTGGTTTGTTTTCTTCAGACTGCAGGTGTTTCAGAGATGTAATTCTTCTACATACATACCTTACTACGCTGTCAAGTGCATAAAGTGAACTGAAAATGTATTTGATCTTGGTTCCAGAAGATTAAGCTCATTGAAGATATGTGGAATCAGCAAGTGCCTTAGAATGTACAAGTTTGACAATGTTGGGTGGGGAGGAGGGATTTAAACACGCTAATGCCTAGACTTTGTTCCAATTCTAGATCAGCTCTGACAGGAAATCTTCAGAATTAATATTAGTGCCTTGAGAGATTTCAGATGCCAAGTCATGAGACATCAGCATAAATGCTAATCACGATCTAAATTAAGCCTTCACCCATCTTACAAGGCACTGCCTTGTCCCCCTTGGGGCTTGTTCAATTAAGTAACACTTAGAAAGGTGTCCGTTCTGTAACTTCAGCAACAGCAACTTGACGAATGTGCAATGATAGAAGAGTGCTACCGTTTTCCTCCAGAAGATGCCTCCTCTAAGAAGGCTCTGTGAAGCTCTACTGCTGTTCTCAAGGCTGTTGCAGAAGCATTCTATTAAAGATGGATTTAAAACATGCGGTATCTTCCTTACAGAGAAGTTACTGGACATTTTCCCTTAATTTTCTATATTCAAAAATGCCTAGAGTATTAATAGTAATTTTAAAAAGCTTTAAGAGTAGCTAAGTTAGTGCTTAAAGTGTCAGTATGCGCCATGTTGTGCGCATGGTGCTACAATCCAGCCAGAAGTTGCTGGTAACAAAGAAGATTCTGATGCATGCATAAATGCTGGAAGTTGTGGCCTGTCACCTAAAATTAGATGTTTATTAGCCATTCAGCTTGATTTTGGTTTTTTGAGACCAGCTTCTTCATTGCAGCAAGGATTAAGATGTAGATGCTTAGGCACATGTTTGTCCATGCTTATATTAAAACTTCTAGTGAAACATTTCATTAGACAGCAATTTTGTTTTAGTGGCCTTTTTTAAGGCTACTAGCCTTTTTTAATCTAGACAGCTGCTGCTGAGGGGCCTAGCATATCAGGCAGCATAAAGAACAAGAATTTTTTTATACATGGAAATAGATATCCACTATTTCAGCTTAGTGCAGTAGAGTGATACATGTACTAAAATGCTGAGTTCAGATGGATATTTCTTCAACATCAAAATTCTTCAAAGAAAAATTTATATTTTTCCATTTCTGAAAATCTATTTGTGTCCCAGTTTCAACATCCTCTACTACGAAGCTTTTGATTTTGATCACTGGTAGATTATCAAATGTCTTGTACTTCACTGTGATTCCCCAGTCATGCTGGCAAGTAGTATTTTTGCAATACATCTTGCTTTTTTTCTCAAAACAATCATACCGGACTGGTTTCTGGTGAGGCTTTGTTATGTAATGCTCCTTGAATGCGTCTCCTAGGACAGTGTGATGAGATTCCTGAAACAACAAATGCCAGAAGCACTTAATAGTAGAAACACCATTTCTGATTTTTTCCTGACATTTCCCTTCCCCTCAGGAATACCATTTCCCTGGTAAGATGCTTCCTGTCATTGAGAAAGTTCACCTTGCAGCCCCCATAGCTCATCACTGTTTTTCCCCCATTCACTAAATACCAGCTATTAGGAAGGCCCAGACCTGGGCTTATCAAAACCAAAATTACTGTCTATCACCAGATTATACATATTTGAACTTACTTAGTTTCTCTAAAAACCGTGTTTGCAGTATTTGAGTCTTGTGCATAAAATTTATAAGAGTCATCCAGACAGGACAACTCCAGACTCCTACTCCTGCTTCCCACTCATTTTAACTATATGACCCCAGCTTTCCATGAGAGGTGATGCAATTGCTTTGGAGTGATAGAAAAAGTAATCCTAATAAGGTAAAGGACTTACAGATGTTGTTTATAACATATATAATCAAAGATTTAAAAAATTAACAACCTAATTTGAAAACATACGTATAATTTGAGCTGGAATCTGGGAATGCTAGTTCCTCCTGGAAATGCAACTTCCATTAAATATGTAGGCTGAACCATGACAGAACTCAGTTTGTAGATATTATTTAAAGTAATGTGAGGGGATATTTGCAAAGTACTAAGCAAAAACTCTTTGAAGAGTTTTCTGAACTCTCAAATCTATTTGCACAGGTACAAGCGATAAGCCAGTTACTCCAAAATGGAGTAACAGTCAGAGGTGTGTGTTAGATAGCTGTTGTTATTTGTCAAAGAAATGTAACTAGGTTTTCACAGGGCTGAGCGATTCCCAGCTCCTCGCCTGTGGACATTCCCTGTACAGAGGCGTGGTGAAATCCATCTATATTCGAAAAACAGCTGGTAAAAACAAACAAAAATATTTTCTTCATTAAAAAGGGAAGTCCCTGAACGTAAGCGCTCTGTAATGCTCAGCTGTGGCCTGGAGCCCCTTGTCACATCACAAGTGCACTTTTCAGAGCAGCACAAATAGAAGAAGCTTCAAAAGACTAGATTTCAGAACTAGAAAGGCTCAAAGTGCCCAGAAAAGGCCTTTTCACGATCACCACTTTCCATGTGTAGGGTGCTGGCTTATTAGGCCGATAGAAAAATTCTTAAAGTTCATAAAGAGTACAATAAAAATGTTCCCATGTGATACATAGAAGCAATGTGAACTACCTAAAGAATGGAAAACAAACTAATACTGAAGAATTAAAGGGCCCCTCTTGTAAAAGCATGCTTTGCCTTGCCGTTCAAAACTGAAAAGTGGCCCATAAGCCAGGGAGCTAAACAGTGAACTGATACCAGTACTTTGTATGGAAAATTTTCAGTCAACAGAGATGGTGGGAGAAATCTCTGAACTACAGGAAGACTTCCAATCTTATGCTAATTGGAAAAGTAAATATTCAGCAGTTACACTAGTAGTTATGTCAAACCTCACAGGTTTTCCTCAAAACTAATCAGTTTGTAACAGAAAGGGATCTGAAGTGATTCCCATCAGATCACATGTTTGCACACCTTGGACATCATCTGCTACCATCATAACATGCTACAGAAGTAGTTATGACTGGTCCTGTGGCTTACCAGTTTACTCAGAATCTTTTTCTGCTGCAGTTTGTACAAAATAGCCTGCTTTCGACACTGATAAGCAATGCTGTTAGTTCAATAATGCTAACTTCCCTGGTGTTCATGGATGCATGTTTCCATACAAAGACATACCTTTATAACTCTGATGTCATCTGTACTGCAGGCATATGCTTTGCATTTTCCACACAGAAGTTTTTTTTTTCCTTCGACTGCCTTACGTCTTGTTTCTTTCTTCCTGGAATCTCGTACTACCTTTTCCTTCATTTGCAGGTCATTTATCTTTAATAAATAAATAAAAATCAAGATCATTATGAAATTAAGAGAAGCCCCAATGTCTATTTAAGTATGACTCAGGATATGTAACATCTAGGAACCTTTTATTTAAAAGTAAACAAAGAAAAGATGTCTTGTTCTAGCACCTCATACCAAAGAAAAAACATGGTATGTTTGTCAGGTTAAGAGTGCAAGGCTACAATAAGACTACATGATGACAGCATTTATGTCATCTGTTCCTTCTTCCCAGCTACCCTTCTATGGCCTCTTTGGTCATAACACTATTCAGTCCGTGTGGAGACTTGAGTCACATGAGACCCCCTACAGCAGAAGTAGTGCTGCTGCTCTGGGAAGCTTATGGTTTGGAAAGAAGGCTCCAGAGACCACGGGAATCTCAGGCAGGGAAAGAGGCAACAGCCCCAACTTGGAGCTGGGAACCCGGAGGTCATACAAAAACAGAATCCTCTGGGAAGATGCAGGAGCAGCCAAACCAAGCCTCAGAGATGGGAGAAGAAACTTCACAAAGGCTGGATGACCTAGGACACCCTTTGTTGCACAGCTCAGTCTCTGAAAGCTTGCCTGGAAACATGAGGTGATGTGCAAATGCATAGGGATATGGCAGAACTGTGTACAAAGCCTTTTTATTAGTAGTGGCTGCCACTGGCTTAATCAGTCTTCTCTGGGGAATTTGTTACAAAGGTCTAGGAAGATAGAATCATAGAATCATTTAGGTTAGAAAAGACCCTTAAGATCAAGTTCAACCACAAACCTAACACTGCCAAGTCCCACTAAACCATGTCCCTGAGCACCACATCTACATGTCTTTTAAATCCCCGCAGGGGTGGTGATTCAACCACTACCCTAGACAGCCTGTTCCAATGCTTGACAACCCTTTCGGTGAAGAAATTTTTCCTAATATCCTCAATGGCCCAACTTGAGGCCATTTCCTCTCGTCCTATCGCTTGTTACTTGGGAGAAGAGATCAACACCCACCTCCCTACAACCTCCTTTACGGTGTCCCCCTCAGCCTCCCGTTCTCCAGTCTAAATAACCCCAGTTCCCTCAGCTGCTCCTCACAGGACATGTGCTCCAGACCCTTCACCAGATTCGTTGCCCTTTTCTGGAGATGCTCCAGCACCTCAATGTCTTTCTCATAGTGAAGGGCTCAAAACTTAACACCGTATTTGAGGTGTGGCCTCACCAGTGCCAAGTACAGGGGGACAATCACTGCCCTAGTCCTGCTGACCACACTATTTCTGATACAAGCCAGGGTGCTGTTGGCCTTGGCCACCTGGGCACCCTGCCAGCTCATATGCAGCCAGCTGTCGACCAACACCCCTAGGTCATTTTTTGTCATGCAGCTTTCCAGCCACTCTTCCCCAAACCTGTAGCATTGCATGGCGTTGTTCTGACCCAAGTGCAGGACCCAGAACTCAGCCTTGTTGAACCTCATACAATTGGCCTCGGCCCATTGATCCAGCCTGCCCAGATGCCTCTGTAGAGCCTTCCTACCCTCAAGCAGATCAACACTCCTGCCCAAGTTGGTGTCATCTGCAAACTGACTGAGGGTGCATTCAATCTCCTTGTTCAGATAACTGCCTCCAATCCTGAGCCCTAGGGAACATCACTGGTGACCAGCTGCCAACTGGATTTAACTCCATTCACCACAACTCTTCAGGCTCCAGCCAGTTTTTTACCCAGGGAAGCATACATCTGTCCAAGCCATGAGCAGCCAGTTTTTTCAGGAGAATGCTGTGGGAAACATTGTCAAAGGCTTTGTTAAATTCTGGGTAGACAACATCCGCAGCCTTTCCCTCATCCACTAAGCGGGTCACCTTGTCACATAAGGAGGTCAGGTTAGTCAAGCAGGACCTGCCTTTCAGAAACCCATGCTGACTGGATGTGATCACATTGTTGTCCTGTACATGCCATGTGATGGCACTGGAGATCATCTGCTCCATAACCTTCCATGGCACCGAGGTCAGACTGACAGGCCTGTAGCTCCCCGTATCCTCCTTCCGGCCCTTCCTGTAGATAGGTGTCACATTTGCTAACCTCCGGTCCACTGGGACCTCCTTGGTTAGCCAGGACTGCTGATAAATGATGGAAAGTGGTTTGGTGAGCACTTCCACCAGCTGCCTCAGTGCCCTTGGGTGGATCCCATCTGGCCCCATAGACCCGTGTGTGTCTAAGTGGTGTAGCAGGTCACTTACCATTTCCCCTTGGATTATGGGGGGGTTGTTCTGCTCCCTGTCCCTGTCTTCCAGCTCAGGGGGGTGGGTACCCAGAGAANACTGAGGGTGCATTCAATCTCCTTGTTCAGATAACTGCCTCCAATCCTGAGCCCTAGGGAACATCACTGGTGACCAGCTGCCAACTGGATTTAACTCCATTCACCACAACTCTTCAGGCTCCAGCCAGTTTTTTACCCAGGGAAGCATACATCTGTCCAAGCCATGAGCAGCCAGTTTTTTCAGGAGAATGCTGTGGGAAACATTGTCAAAGGCTTTGTTAAATTCTGGGTAGACAACATCCGCAGCCTTTCCCTCATCCACTAAGCGGGTCACCTTGTCACATAAGGAGGTCAGGTTAGTCAAGCAGGACCTGCCTTTCAGAAACCCATGCTGACTGGATGTGATCACATTGTTGTCCTGTACATGCCATGTGATGGCACTGGAGATCATCTGCTCCATAACCTTCCATGGCACCGAGGTCAGACTGACAGGCCTGTAGCTCCCCGTATCCTCCTTCCGGCCCTTCCTGTAGATAGGTGTCACATTTGCTAACCTCCGGTCCACTGGGACCCCCTTGGTTAGCCAGGACTGCTGATAAATGATGGAAAGTGGTTTGGTGAGCACTTCCACCAGCTGCCTCAGTGCCCTTGGGTGGATCCCATCCGGCCCCATAGACCTGTGTGTGTCTAAGTGGTGTAGCAGGTCACTTACCATTTCCCCTTGGATTATGGAGGCTTCAGTCTGCTCCCTCCCTGTCTTCCAGCTCAGGGGGATGGGTAGCCAGAGAACAACTGGTCTTACTACTAAAGACTGAGGCAAAGCAGGCATTAAGCACCTCAGCCTGTTCCTGATCCTTCGTCACTATATTTCCCTCCCCCATCCAATAAAGGATAGAGATTCTCCTTAGCCCTCGTTTTGTTGTTAATGTATTGATAGAAACATTTTTAATTGTCTTTTACCACAGTAGCCAGATTAATTTCTAGTTGGGCTTTGGCACGTCTAGTTTTCTCCCTCCGTAACATCACAACATCTTTGTAGTCCTCCTGAGTGGTTTGCCCCTTCTTCCAAAGATCATAAACTCTCCTTTTTTTCCTAAGTTCCAGCCAAAGCTCTGTTCAGCCAGGCCGGTCTTCTTCCCCACCAGCTCATCTTTCAGCACATAGGGACAGCCCGCTCCTGCACCTTTAAGATTTCCTTCTTGAAGAGTGTCCAGCCTTCCTGGACTCCCTTGCCCTTCAAGACTGCCTCCCAAGGGACTCCGTCAACCAGTCTCCTAAACAGGCCAAAGTCTGCCCTGCAGAAGTCCAAGGTAGCAGTTCTGCTGACCCCCCTCCTTACTTCTCCAAGAATCAAAAACTATCATTTCATGATCACTGTGCCCAAAACAGCCTCAATCCATCACATCACCCACAAATCCTTCTCTGTTCACAAGCAACAGGTCCAGCAGGACACCTTCCCTAGTTTACTCCCTCACCAGCTGTGTCAGGAAGTTATCTTACACCACACCAGGAATCTCCTAGAATGTTTCCTCTCCGCTGTATTGTATTTCCAGCAGACATCTGGAAAGTTGAAGTCCCCTACGAGAACAAGGGCTACTGATCGTGAGACTTCTCCCAGCTGATGACAGAATATTTCACCTGTCTCTGCATCCTGGTTGGGTGATCTGCAACAGACTCCCACCATGATATCTGCCTTGTTGGCCTTTCCCCTGATTCGTACCCATAAACACTTGACCCTTTCATCATCATCGTCAAGCTCTAGACAGTCAAAACACGCCCTAACATACAGGGCTACCCCACTGCCTCTCCTTTCTTGGCTATTCTGTCTGAAGAGTTTATAGCCATCCATTGCAGTTGTGTTAATCATCCCACCATGTTTCTGTGATTGCGACTTTATCATCATTTCCAGTTGCGCAGTGGCTTCCAGCTCCTCCTGTTTGTTAGCCATGCTGTGTGCACTGGTGTAGATGTACTTCTGTTGGGCTATTGATCCCGCCATCTTTTGGGGGGTAGAAGCCCTAATTTCTACATGACCATTCTCAGGCACTCTGTGGTTTCTAACACATCAATAACCCTTGTGTCTTTGCCGCCACATAGATCTCCATCCCTGAACTCCACTGAGATGACAGACTGAAGGACCTCACTAGCACACCATCCCTCAAATACTGGCATGCCACCCGCAGGCTTACCTGTAGTGAGCCTGGTTTTATCCCTTTCCCCCTTCAGGTCTGGTTTAAAGCTCTTTCAGTGAGTCTGCTAATTTCTGCACAAAGATCCTTTTTGCTATTTGAGACAGGTGTATCCCCTCTGTTGCCAGCCAGGCCTGGTGTCACGTAGACCGAGTCATGATCAAAAACCAAAAAATTCTGCCTGTGACACTAGTCTTAGAGCCAGGTGTTGATCTACTGACTGTTCCTGTTTCTTTCTTCATCACTCCTTGCAACTGAAAGCTCCTGATCCCTTTAGTCATCCCAAGGCCCTGAAGTCTCTCTTGATTGCCCTCAGACTTCTTCTTGCAACTTCATCACTGCCTACATGAAAAATCAGTAATAGATAATAATCCAAGGGCTGTACCAGGGTAGGAAGTTTTCTCTTCACATCTTTCCAGGCAGGCGGCAGACTTCCTTAAAAGTGGGTCCAGTCAGCATATTGGGTCTTCTGTTTGCTTCAGGAGAGAGTCTCCTGTGACAATGACCAATATTTTTTCTTCTTAGAAGTGGTTTTGATGCAAGGCATAGACCAACTTAATCTTGGCAACACCTCCAACCGAGATGAACTCATCATTGTTTGGTTCCACCTGCAGAGCCTCATACCTATAATGCAAGGCACCTAGGAAGGCAGGGTGGTCACAGAGGAGATGCACCTGCTCTGCCGGGTAGGAACATGCCTGACAAAAAGTCCGTCATTGGCTTAGCCCAAGACACCTCTTGCATGTCGCCTCAGCACCAGAAGTTTTTGACACCTCTTTCTACCCTCATGAAGTTTTCTTGTCTGGTAAGTGCACAGCAAACAGCAGGGTATTGACCTTTCAGTAAAGCACTGAATGTGTGCTGAGGTGTTCTGCTAGGATTGTTCATCCACCAGACATTGCTTGAAGCAAAGATGAAAGTACCGTAGGTAGTACAAAAGAAGTCATCAGCAGAAGAGCATGTACAAACCCAAATGTCATCCTGTTACTGTCCCAGGCAGTGGTTTCTTGAAATCTCTCAGAAACCAGTGCTCTGAAAACAACAAACACTCAGCATGACCACAAACAACTTTAGAACAGCACGTGCACTGGCCTGCAGCAAAGATAAAGTGCTTCTGAATATGCATATGGATGGACATATTACCACCATCTGCAGAGTTTCATATTTCCCTGCCTACTGTCCCAAGCAGACACAGCAATATTTTTCTTCCAGTGGACAGAATAGTTTATATTTTATTTCTAAGCTGAGAAGTTTATATAAACTCTATATCAGCTTCTAAGTTTTTTACAGTTACAGTACAGATGACAGTCTGTGAGCTAGCAGTACACACTATCCCTTCTCTGCTGATCTAGCCTTGGTCTGAAAACAAATACTGTGAACACTTTCCTCAGGTTACTTGGCCCTAGACAGAGCCC
Organism: Steatornis caripensis; assembly: GCA_013398225.1. Taxonomy (NCBI): domain Eukaryota; kingdom Metazoa; phylum Chordata; class Aves; order Caprimulgiformes; family Steatornithidae; genus Steatornis; species Steatornis caripensis. The sequence goes on from VZSC01000407.1 coordinate 49,074, forward strand.
TAGCAGATGAAGGCTTATACAGATTATACATGTAGATTTGAGTATGTGAATTCCACAGAAGTACAAACCTTTCTTGCAAATGCTGTTTCATCCCAATTCTGTAGCTTTTCAATAGCTTCATTCATCATTTCTTCCTTATAACGGTTGTGTTTCTCATTCTCAACCACTTCTGTTTTGCTTGTCACAAGGATGCATTTGCTGTCCCTTGCTCTTCCACGACCTGTACAGCAACATATTTATCGTCTTTAGTTACTCTTAACAAGGTGTGCAAAAGGGCAGCTATGCCACAAAAGAGTATTAAGGACTTTCTGTGTGCCTGCTTTTGCTTTCCATGTTCAGATTCAGATAATGCTGCTTCTAAACAGTGTTGTCTCATCTCTTTCTTCTTTGATCACAAACCAGAACAAGATGCCCGCATCTAGGTGTGCTCATGGATATTCCCCAGGCAGTGCTGTATTGCCTACTTCTGTGGCCTGCCTCATTTAAGCTCAGGCATGCTTGACACTTCAGTTATTCTACAGCACCTTGCTGCCGTCTTGTGGAAACAAAAGCTAGAAAAGAAAAGTTCGTTTTAGTATCTTACTAGGTTTCTGCCCTGCTAATTGGTGTCTATTAAAAAAAACCTGTCACTGAAAAAATGGGGAACTGGAAATACAGTGCTGGCAAGAAAAGAGACGACAAAAGCAAGTCCCATCTCTTCCACCTGTCTATGCATACTGCCTGCCTGCTTTTTGCTGCTCTGACACAGGCCAACTAAGAACTACAGGGAGCTCATACCAGTTTAGAAGTATTGTAGTTAGAAAAAATGTTCACATTTGCTTTTGAGCTCCCATTCACCCGAAATCATGCTTTTTTGTGGTTTAAAACTGACACATCTATTTTCTTCCCATCTTTAATGGCTTATTAAGAATAAACACTATCCCTTCACCCATAAACATGAATTCTGGACCAATTATTTCATTATAAGACAAAACCAAGAAAATCAACTGGACACAAACCCTGAAAGCAGAGGACTAAGTACGATGGAGATCACTTCCCATCAAATTATGAAGTTAACTACTCGGGAGATACAATAAAATAACTGCAGATGCACCCTTGAAAGACATAAGCAGATTTATGAAATTTAGCAATATTAAACAGAAACCAATATTTAGTGTGGCTCTTCATTCCCCTTTGCTGGCCATATTGTAAAATCATCAAGATTCAAGACCAAAGTCTTGACAGACTTCCGTAGACAAGCCAAGACAGAAACAGGGTTTCCTTGTTTTTAGGTCTTGAATGTTAGAGGTCTGCATACGTGAAGGCCTCAGGTACCTATGAATAGCTGGGTTGGGAATAAGCTACTGAGCAGAGGAAGGCAGAAGCCAAGGCAATACATGAAGCTCCATTGCAACAGTCCTTTGTAAATTGTCACAGCCAGAACAATTTGTGCTATTTCTGATACAGCTCTTCTATCCATACTTCTGCTTGTATGTATAATTATGCACTTGAGGGATCAGTCCTCAACAGTTCAACAGCCTTGTGCAACATGGATAATTTGTGTGGCAAAAGAAAATTCTCACAACACAGAACTCAGTTCTGTGAATAAATTTGTCATGTCTGGTGCCATCATTCATCTGACTTGACTCAAGAACAACAGCAAGACATGCACATATTACTATAGTATTTCCAAAGTGCCATTTAGAAGCACTTTATGTCCATTTCTAGGCCAAAACAGGTTTCTAAAGTAATAACCCTGAAATTCCATACCTCTGACTTGGATCATTTTGGTGACGTTACCGAAGTACTCGTAGAGCACAACAAGGTTGCACTCGGAAATATCGATGCCTTCATCAGCAACAGATGTAGCAATTAGCAGTCTGCTGTCTTTGTTGGTTTTGAATGCATCCAGTACAACCTTCTGCATTGGGAGGGTCATACCTACAGTACCGAGAAACTGTATCAGGAAAAAACATTGAAGAGTTCCTCGAGCAAGATACCTGCATTTGCTTGATTAGAAATGAGCATGTCCTTTTGATCTAGAAAAGTTTGCATAAGCTGCATGCTATACCCACTGAACAGGAATTCGTGTTGATGTGCCAGAAGAATTGTCATGCTGTCAAACACCATTTCAAACACAACACCTAGCTGATCTTTATTAGGGAGACCCATACAGCTTAGTTATTTTAAGCCCAGACTAGCTCTTAACTTAAGCCATGCATAATTCATTTCAGCTGTAACTTCCATTCTACCTTAAAATGTCTTTGTGTCACCAAACACAAAGTAAGAGAGGGACCTTTAAAAGACACAGGGAAAATACCACCAGAAGTAATCACAAGAAGCCATGATAGCAAACAGCTTCTAAACTGTTTTTGAACTAGCAAAAGAATCCTGCAGCAAGGGCTCGCTGACAGTATTACTGCTGCTTTAACCAAAAATTCTGGACAAAGCAAGCATCTCCTTAGGATTGGTTAAAGGTCTTCTAGATATGGAAGAAAACATAGTGCAAGCTTGCATGACCTTCCTCTGTTTAAAAGCACGGAAGATGAACACAGGAAGTATAACAATTCTAGCAGTGTAGCCACCATAGGTCTAGCAACTGGTATTCCTCAGTGCAAACCTGCGTACTTGTTTTTTGATCTCTTCTTCCACGACCCATCAACACATCTGGCTTTATGTGTCTAAGCACAGGGTTTGCTTCTATCCACTTCTTCAAAGCCTGGAAAGCAAATCGGGGAGTTACATCCCTGTCCAGATGAGATGGTAGTTTTGGCTAGATAGGTAGATCCTGCCCATGCTTGCCTAGACAATTAATACATCCAGGAATGAAAAGCAGAAAAGAAGGTGGAACTTGTGCATCAGGAGGGAACATCTGTTAACAGGTGAGAAAGCAAGGGTCACAGCTATTATGCCAGATCCAACCATGCCACAACTGCCACAAACTTTTCCAACCCTTGCAACTTAAAGGCTGGCTGGAGAGCCAGCAGCCTTTCACCACTAAAAGCTATGCCTTTTTCTCTTACAAACCAACAGATCACTGAACACGATACCTCTGGGATCCAAAGGAAATGAGTTGCTATATACAAACTGCACTTTCTCACTGCACAGTGAAAGTAGCACCTTCAAACTGCTCTTACATAAGAAGAAAATTCAGCCAAGCTACAGTAGGCTTTCATATCTGTAATGGAAAAATGCCAGCAGATTCTTGGTGTTGTTAGTTTGGACTTTAGCCTGCCCTTTTTTTTTTGCTCATTTGCAATTCATCCAGCATGTCTATATCCAAGGATAAAACAAGGGTTGGGACTCTCAGCCAGTAAATCTGTTTACAGTACCCAGAGACTATGACACCTTGCAGTAAGTGTTTAAGAGCTACTGAAGCTAATGATTAGCAGCACACTTACTTCAAGCATGAACATTTTCTGGGAACAAGGTATTGGAAGGGAGAAAAAAATTCATCTAGGTTATATCCTTGATCCTAGGCAAGTATGAAATAGACCAGTGCATCAGAAGGGTCCAGAGAACATCTGCCCCACAAAGTTTTTAATTTTTCCTGATCAAGAACACATGCTATGGCACAGACCTCCTTTGGGCCCATAGGAATCTTCTAGGAAACCTATGAATACCTCCTGATGTGCAGTCAGTAACAGAACAGAGCTGCTTGTTTACAACACTGCCACATTAAAGCCAAAAAACCTTGTAATGCATCTGTTAAAACTGACTTGAGGCCAAAAGTAAAAATCTGACAGCTTAGTGATCAACTGTGCAATGTAGCAAGGAGTGGTGAAGGACACCTGGTGAAGGACACCACCCCTGTACTGTAGTTTTTAGAAAAAGAAAGAAAAACCCTCATTCTGTCTCAGAGCATCAGTGTTTAGGAAGATACAGAAAGACAAATATTTTCTTAGGAAGATTAAATACATGCATATTTTTCTATTTCCAGATCAAAATGGGAAGGGTAATAGATGAGGCATTATATTTTCTCACTTCCCATTTCAGGAGCTTTAAAAAGAAATGTCTTACAGCTACTAAGGCTCTTGTCTTCGCAAAGAGAAGAGTGCGAGTCTGTGGGTTATAGTGGTATGCTTCATCCAGGATGCAAGCAAGCTCTTCCAGCTTGGGATTCTCATTTGATTCATCCTTTGAAAGGGCAGTCAGTTCTGGTTCTTTCTCTGGAATAAAACAGCAGTGTCTTGAATAATTTACCTTCTTTAATGCAGAAAACAATTCTCACCCAAACCTACTTTCAAAGGCCACCTGTCTTCTCTTCAGCATCTATTTTTATTTTGTATACCATCCTTTGAGATACAAGCAAAGAAAGCTATTGGTTAAGTGCAACAAAATCTCCAGGGAAAAAAAAATTGAATCTCTCACATTTTGTAATAAACTGACAGGAGAACCTCTGTGACATCAACAAAACAACAGCAAAAAACCCAAACACTTCTTGCACAGACCAGTGCTATTTCTTCCCAGGAAACAGCTGACACTAGAGGGCAGACAGCCGACTGATTTAAAATTGCAGTCAACACTGCACGGGATCGCAGGCTGATTTACAGCACACTACTACTAAATCAGAAATTAGAGAACAGTGCAACCTCTAACTTTTAATCAGAAGGGTACAAGGGCCACCTGCTTCTTCCCAGGAGTTTGGGATTCGTGCAGAAGCATTGGGCAGGAGGAGGTTAGGCAGCACGCTGAGCAGTGTATCTTGCCTTATCTAATGCTGCCAGCATCCATGATTGTAAATCATCCCCCTACTTGTAGAGCACACCCTTAAGGACACAGATGCCTTATCTCCAAGTCAGGAATGTAACAACCGGCTACCCCATCTAGCTACAATTACTACTACTTCCTTAGCTTCTGCACTAGAAGCTTGAAGTCACAGAAAGTAAGTTCCCCCCTGCCTACCCTAACACTACATTTGCACCCACAGAGACACTAAATCTTCTGAAAAGTGCAAAGTTTCTGGGAAAACAACCACACACTCTGAAGAAGACACTTGGATCATCCTACCGTAAGCCCTCTTCTCCCCTGCAACTCTCACGGGTACTGTGTGAAATACCTTGAAATTTGGCTGTCAGTTGCTTTTCTAACTCTGTGTATGGTCCATTTTTGACATTTGTGAAAAATTCAGTTAAGTAGGCTAAAGCATCTTCAATGCGGGCATCTTCACTGATGATGAGAGCATCATTGAATTTCTGCTCAGAAAGAGACATACACATTTAGCCTTATTTTCCGTGGGATGGGGGTGAATGCAAATTTTATTTAGCTATGTTAAGTATTACAAACTTATGTTGTTCTTCCATTTGCATGACAACGCAAGCATTACAAAGTCTCCTGTGCACTATACTATACTGTTCTCTGTCATTATCTTAAGACACAACTCTTACATGCTATGTTTTAGCCTGTGTCAAATAAAGCTATTACGTTCAAAACCTGCTCCTAGGTGAACATACCTGTATGAGAAGGAACAGTATGGCTCTACCTCTGTATGGAAGGAAAGAGGATATATACTTACCCGCAAGTGTTCAGTACAAATGAAAAGGTTTCTACAAATGATGCTCTCCTTCTCCTTATCTTCCAGTTGCAACAATCTGTATTTCTTCTGAGTGGCAACTATCCAATGCTCATATTTCTGTGTTCCAAAATGATTCTTGTTGATTTGAGAGATAGTATCTAGTGAAGAAGGAGGAAGCAAACAATTGTTCATCTTGACTAACAAATAACCAGAACAGTTAGCTAGAAGACAACACGTTTTCCATTAATGTTAGATGTAAAAAGCCTGTGCAGAACACTGTATGACGGAATCATTGAGTCTGGAAGGCACCTGTGGAGGTCTTTAGTCCAACCATCTGCTCAAAGCAGGGTCGGCTAGAGCCAGTCGATCAGGATCATGTCCAAATAGATATTGAATACTTCCAAGGACAAAGACTCCTCAAATTCTCTGGGCAACCTGTTCCAGTTGCCCAACCTGTTCCAAACTTTCCTTGCAGCAAAGAAGTTCTACCTGTGGTTCAAGTATTTCTGTTTGTGCCCACTGCCTCTTGTCCTGCCTCTAGGAACCATCTCAGTAGAGTCTGGCTCTGTTTTCGTCACTCCCTGTGTTTCAACATATACCCAGATGTTAGGCTAAAATGAACGCAGTACAATTCATTTGAGAATCTGTGTACATACACACATCTGCATAGTCTTTAGCAATAAAATTAGAGCTCAATTATCCTGTAAGAAGCTTACAGTATTCAAGACACTGCATGTGCATTGCTTCTTGAATTACCAGCTACTCAACAGTTAAGTATTCATTTGCTAAACAGTCCATGGTATTTAAAAGCATATTACCCAAGGGTCTGTTCTCGAGGCAGAAACTGTTCGTCACATACATACTCTGTCTGACTGCTTCACAACTTCAGTAATCAGTGGAAGCCAGTGGGATTCATGCAGAGGAACTGTGATGCAGCAATAAACTTCAGAAGTGTTTGTTTAATTTAGCGTGCAGCTTGAAATTCTGACTGTATTTGCACTTTGTTGGTGTTCCTGGGGTTTTCAGTGGGTTGGGTTTTTTTTTGTTGTTGGTGGGTGGGTGGGGTTTTTTGTTTTGGTGTTTGGTTTTTTTTTTTAGTTCTCCCTTCCTGCCCCAGAATATAGTTCACTATCCAATATCTGGAAAGTAGCGGGGGGGGGGTGGAGGAAGGGGGCGGCAAAAAACCCTAGTCAGCTTGCAAAAGCCAGTCTAAGTACAAACAAAATCCTTTAATTCACAGCTGGATAGACCAAGGCTCATCCTGAGCTTAGCCATCCATGGTTCTCTGCTTTATACCCACTGTAGCTCTCGAATTTGCTGATAAAAGTCCCTTACTGGACACCACTTGGGAACCCTGCAAAAGTAGAAAAGATCAATTGATTTCTGCAGGGCTGCAGAATTAGGATTCATGACCACGAGACCTGTTCCCTCTTCTCACAGCCATGCACCTCCCTCTCTGCAAACCTTCACACCACTGCAGTTCCTGAGGCTGGAATCCTACAGACAACTGTTTCCTTTCTTAGGTAGCCATATCCTCTCTCTGGTGGTGTTCATGTTCCACAGATCCTCCATTGTAAAATTACCTTAAATGCTTTTTAATAGGAAATAATGGAGACCTGGTAAACAGTGGAAGTAGATGTACCCAGAGGTATAAAGAGGACAAAATGCTGACCTGAACAGGTAGCCAGGGCACCCCTAGAAATAACTCTGAGTGCAACTCGGAGAAGCCAGAGAAAATACAAGACATGTCAGAGCAGCAAGAGTGAAAGTAAACTTTCACTGAAAGGAAGAAATTACAACATTTAGAGTAACATCATAGAATCATAGAATCATAGAATGGTAGGAGTTGGAAGGGACCTCTAAAGATCATCTAGTCCAACCCCCCAGCTAAAGCAGGTTAGCCTAGAGCAGGTTGCACAGGAATGCATCCAGGCGGGTTTTGAATATCTCCAGAGAAGGAGACTCCACAACCTCTCTGGGCAGCCTGTGCCAGGGCTCTGTTACCCTCACAGTAAAGAAGTTCCTCCTCATGTTCAGGTGGAACTGC
>VZSC01000407.1:58948-70293 GCA_013398225.1 Steatornis caripensis
GTAACTGAAGTTACAGGCATATTACATTATCTTACCCACTGAGTAAATCTTCCTCATCAATGCCTCTGTCTCAGACATCAGACCTGAGATAATGTCTGCAAAGTGATTCTGAACTCGCATTTTAACCCATCTGATATCTAGAGACAAGAAATGGAAGTCAGTGGCTTGAATAAGTAAAACATTTCCATGGGCAGTGCAGAGCAAATTCTTGTCTAGAAGCATGTTACATATGGTGCTCTATGCAATCATAATGATGTTTACTGTTAATGAGCATTATAGTTGCACAGAAAGAAACAGTCCCCAGTCTTCCCCGGCAGAACTGTGCTGGCTTTTCTGCCTTGCTAAATAAAAATCAGAGATCGTGGAGCTCAGCAAAGAGAAAATTTGCCCAAATGGGCACTGCCTTACTGCAAGGCAACACTGAACTGCATGCTCAAACTCCTTTCAAGCCAGCAGCAGCCAAAGCTGCAGCTCAGTTTTAAGCTTTTAATTTCACCTGATGAAAGGAGAATTGGATAGCTGCCTTAATTATGGTGCTTTGCATCTCACAGGAAAATAAAAAGGAAGCGTGCTTACGTGTTTCTGGCCTGTTTCCAAATCTCTGCAGTTCCTCTTTGTTCTCTCTGACAGTGGATAAGGCCTGTATGTCAAGGTAGGAGCAGAGGGTACAGATGTGCTCTATTGCTTCCTTGATGCTCTTGGCATTACCAACTCCAACAGAAGCGGTTAAACCTACAATCTGAGCACACACAGGAATAGTGGTGGTTGGTCCTTCGTCACAAACAAGAAAAAAACAGGAGACGCTGTTACCAGTCACCAAGTTGTCACCGTCTTCAAAAACAAGGAAACAAAACAGACAGCTGAAGTAACCATGAATGCAAGGACTAAATCTTGGAGCCAAACCTGTCCCCACTTGTGCCCTCTCCAAGGCACTCAAGCTTAGAGTATTCAAACCGAAAATAAATTATCCACCCACTTAAATCCATAACTAGCTCTATTTTCCCATGCTAAACATACACAGAAACAGCAAATCTGCCCCCCAGAACAGTCCTCCGCATTCATTCAAAGGAGGTGTCCTCTCAGCTGGACCAAAACCTCCTGCGAGCGGAGGCAGTGGCCCCATTTTATTGTTGTAGAAGATAGCAACAGAGAGGTGACAAGGAGATTACTAAGTTCTGGGGCACACACTTCCTTCACTGCCCAGCAATCCTGTTTGCTCTCAAGTACTCCAGTCTCTGTCATGCTTGAGCAGTCCTTCTTAGCGGCGGGAGGGAAGATGTAACATACGAAAACAGCCTGGAGGTGTCGAAGAAGAGGAAAAAAGTGTTTGAGATGCTACCGTTTCAGTTTGCAGCCATCATTAAATGGGAGTTTGAACTGGATCAACACAAAAGACAAGACTTCATGCTTTCCTGACTGCACTGCAAAATACCTTAATGTTCACACCACTGACAGGCTGTGCCTTACCTGAGGCAGCTGGTTTGCAGAGGAGTCAAATTTTTGTTCCAGGTATCTGGTCATTAACACATTGTAAGGGTGGTTGCCCGTAGTGTTGTGGCACTCATCAAATATCATCAGAGTGAAGATGGAGAGGGAGCTAAGGATCCCTTCCTCAATGCTATTCACGAGAATCTGGGGCGTCAGCACAATGATGTCACTGTCCTGTATAACCTTTTCTACAGAGACATTTGCAACTGTTTCACCACTAATTCCTTCAACAGAATATCTAGGAAGAAGAGGCAAAAGATATGGTATGAAAAAGGGTATGAAAGAGTATGAAAAAGGATGTCTTGCAGGGCAAAAAAAAGCTAGAAGGACTGACCTTTCAGCAAACCTGAAGGGTAGTGACTAAACTGAAAACGTGAAATCGTTGGGGCTGGCAGCGTGACCCACAAAAGCTGATAAAAAATACTACCGAGGGTAAACAACTGGATTTTCAACTCCCATTAACTAACACATATTAGTTTTCAGGGGTGGTGACTTTGTACATTTAAGCTGCATCTGTCAGTTCACATGTAAGCTGTATTTGGAGATCCTGCCCTTCATCCTTTTTGTGCATACGTCTAGCAGCACAGGAATGTCTTCTGTCCAGCAACAGCAAGAGGAATCCCACTGCTGCTGCTGCCTGGAAGTGCCTTGTCTGTGGAAGAAGGGCTGAAAGGAGTGTCAAGAGAGAACACACATCACCTTCTTCTAGAGGCAAGCACAGCTATATTTTGGCCGTTTCCATAGATGCTGTGCACAGCTGGTGCTTAAACTGTCCAAAAGCAGACTTCAGACTCCCCAGACAAAGTCTAACATGGCAACTTGCCATTCTTACCACTAGGCATCATCCTTATGTTAACACCAAACACTGTCATCACCAGCAAATCCATTATGTTTTGCCCTAGCCACAGCTGACCTAGAGGGCGGTTTATTTTCTGTGGAGGAAGCCACCAGGTAGAATTACACTTACCCACTTCTTTCAAAATGCTGCCTGAATACAGTTTTCTGTTGTTCATACACTGGCACTTTAGTTGCAAGAAAGACAACTTTTGCCTTTCGTCCTGCGGGCATGTTTTGGAAATGGTGTTCACAAATCAGGAGCGCCACAAAAGTTTTTCCAGATCCTTTGAAAAAGAACATGAAAGGTAAAGCAGTAGTATGAAAGGGCGTATTTGTAAGCAGGAGCCTGTCTCATCCGGATGCTCTCTAACAACAGGCAGATGACAAGGGGGCTGTAACACTTGCACACTCTCTGAGAACAGATTTAAACACATGCTTGCTGCTTACTCAGGTAGGTAATCATCCCTTTCTCTCTTACACTCTCAGTCTGTAAAGACCATTTGACAGTCACTGGGAAGGAAAATCCATTTGCAGTTTTATTCGAGTTCCTTGAAATCACTGAGTCTATTCCTGTTCTTAGAGTGTGCTCCCACATCAAATCAGACTACAGTACAGGCACCAGGCACTTTCAGCATCCACCGTTCCCCATGCAGCCTCGCACCTCTCGCATTTCTTTTCCTTCAGCATTCAGGCTCACTGTGGCAACCACCCAGAGCTCTTGTGTGTCTCTGCTATCCCACTTGCCTCTCCAGGGCCCAGGTGAGAATCAGGCTAGCTACACAGAAAACACAGGTGGAGAGAAAGAGATGATTGATCTCTCTTTTGCTGCTGAACTTAAATCTTCTTAGTTCAGTCCTGGACCTACTGCAAAACTATCTGTGCTCTTTTGGTGTTGTAGGGATGGCAGTACAGAAGACAGGGGAGCCTAAGGGCAACTCATCCTATTTTTGCAAGACAAATTTCTTAAAGATCTGCAGAGACCAGTGAGCGATTTTAACTCAAAAATCTGCACCAGGGAGTGAGAAAGCAGAGGTCAGAACATGGAAATCTGAATAAAAGCACTGAAGTGCCAAGAGACGCTTCTGTCTTTCTCAGTCTCTGTGCTGCCCCTGGTCGTTAGTTTCTGGTTAGATCTGGCTCTACTCCTACAATGAAGACTTATTTTAAATAAACAACTGGAAAAGTTTGACTCAACCTTCACCTTTCCCCATCCTTCACAGTCCTCTCCACCAAAATAATTTTTCTAAGAAATATGCATTTTCTTACCCGTGGGGGCACATATCAATGTGTTTTTCCCATTTATAGCCGGCTGGGCAAGTTCAATCTGGTACATCCGAGCCTTCTTTAGTTCATAAACAGGTGCAGACCGAGAGATCCCTTGTAGGAGAGAAACATGTTTTTGTGAAGAGTGTTGCAACAGAAACGCATAAAATACATTGTGCCCCATACAGCTGCTATATAAAATGACAGAGGTAGAGTCTTCGCAGTCTACACAGAACATTCTCTGATAGACAGGTCTTTTAACACACATGCACCAGACAAGAATTTTGCATAGGTTTGATGGCATACTTTTATTACTGCTCAACTGTGCTTCTTAAAATGCACTCATTTCAAGGTCTTGGCTGACAACTCTCCCCTCAACTGTATTTTTCAACTCAGAAAGAAAATACAGGGCTTATTTTCCCCAAAATACACACATGGTATTCATTGTAGCCTTCTGCTCTGCCGACCTTTGAAGTTAATACTCTCTTTAATTGTGGTCTTGTCAGAGTTTGCACTTACGGAACAGGAACTAGAAACAACTGGTGGAGAAAAATTTTACATATGAGACATGACAGCTGTGGCACAGGTCCTTTGTGGCCACATTCAGCTCTCTAAACTGACTCATATCAGGTCACGTGTGAATTAGTTGTATCAGAGAGGAGATGCATCAACAACAGTCTGGTGTTTGGAGACCTTTTCGATAACATCCTGACAGAACAACTTTGCGCTAGAAATGTGGTAAATGATGGGCAATGCCTAACATGTGCAATACCCAGCATGAGATCCTTTAAAAATCAAAACAGAAGACAGCTACATCAAGTCAGAGATTCATACTAATTCCTCAGTACCTTCCATTGTGGCGCACTGTGGCGCATCATTCAGGAGTCTAAGGAAGTGCAGAATTCCAGCCACAAACTGTTTTAAGTTGCTAAATCTTACCTGAAGCTGAACAGAGATTTTCACTAAGATTATTATCACATTCTGCTGCTTCAGAAAATGTTATTGCGGTTTCAAAGCTGTTCTCGGAGGCATCTGTCATTTCACTGTCAACATCTTTGCCGTTATCTGTACCATCACAAAAAAAGGCATGTTATTGATCCTTTTGATTTTAAAATGTTGTATTTGCTGGGATGACAAGGTGAAGGAGTTGGTTGCTAGCATGGAAAGACTACACAAAATGATGCTGCATCTAGGCTCCCTTTTAAGTACGATGGATAGCACTGAGAGTCTTGGGTTTAGAAGACCCACATACTCAACACACATGTATCTATGTCTTAAAAATCAAGGGAGATAATAGATTTAGAGGAAAGTTATATGCCCTGTCTTTAGTGACAAGATTACAGATTTAACGTGGATGCTAACTAACCACAAGCATGAGCAATATTTAGGAGTTCAAAGAAGCTTTGTAAATTCAAGAATTTATTCTTCCTTTCCCCTCACCTTTTCGAAAGACCTAGAAATTCTAAGACTATCTCCGTCCTTTATTTTACATCATAATCAAGAGAGATTCCAAAGATGCTTGCTAAAATTTTCTTTGGCCCCATAATTATTACCTTCTCAAAGAACTGTCACTGGGCTTTACATGAAGAGTATCATTGCAAACAGAAAATATGATCAAAAAGCACTGCTTTTGGAGAGGGAGAAAGAGCACTTTTGCACCCTAATCCAGCTCCAGAAAGCACACAGTATCTGTGATTGACTTGTACAAGCAACTCTTCTTAACTGCTAGCATTAAAACCTTTCCAATACGGACAACTTGTCTTCAGTAGGCTGACTTCGGCTTTATTAAGTTGTATGTTAGCAGAAGACAGCCCCAAAAGACAGTGATGTCTTTAACTAATAAAATATAACTGTTACCCAAATAAGATGTATAGCCATCAGCCACATAGAATAATAACTATATACATGTCAGTATTACTCTTGTATATTTTGTATGTGTAATTCTTTATAGATTAACTACATATATAATTATATATATACAGAATAATTAAATCCCCAGATAAGAAATTACACACAAGTGACTACAGCAATAACAGCAATAAAAACATTTCAAAATAAGAAATATTACTTAAGAAGCCACTTAAAAGTAGCTTGTCACAGTTGCTAGTTAAAAACAATTCAAACAACCACTTACTGTTTGAGAGAAAGCAAACATAGATATAAAGACATACAATCCGGTTTATCTAAAATCACTTGTCTTTCTTAATTATTTTGTGGTGAAATATTGTATTTCGCTCTAAATTCTCCCATGCTGCAGGGTACTTATATAAGTATTTTTCAAGTAGGAAAAGGCAAATTCAGTGACAAAAGCTAAACCTTATTAGGGGAAATTCTGCATTTTTACAAAAAGTAAAAACATAGTCTCTTGGTAAATACTACTTATCTATTTCTCAAAGAAAAAAGTATATGATCTGCTCCATGGATCACAGAAGTGTATCACTTTCTAGAATATCAAATTGCTAATCACATTTTATCAGAAAACATTGCATCTATGGCAACTCAAGCAACCAAAAAGATAACAAAAGGTTAATTACAGTAGAAGGAAGAAGATAAACATTTTGTTAGTTTTGTACCTTCTGAGCCTTGTGTGCTGTCTGATTCTGTTCACCAAAAGAAGGTATCATTCATAACCGTATGGAATGAAAAACACTCAAAAAATAATTTCTAACAGTTTGTAGGGTAGTGCCTATATTTAATTTTACATAAAACATTACTGTATGGTACAAAAACAGGAAAAGAGCATCATAAAAACAATCTGTAGTTTACCTTCTCTCATATCCCACAGTTCACTTGCATTGTAATATCCCGTGTTATCGAGTGCCAGCTGAAGGCTTTTCGGCCAGTTTTCCTTATCCGATCGACAGAGACATTCAATGAGTTTAGTTATCCCGGCTGCTTTGCTTCTGCGTTCGCTAATCTGCACACACAACAAACAGAAGTTGCTGTTGCTTCTGAGTGATCAAAACCACTGTTCTGTGATAGATATTTTGATTTGTTTTGTATGAGTTCAGCTGAAAATTGCATTTCCTTCTCACAGAATAAAAGGTTTCCAATAAAATTCAGTCATTTACTTACTACAGCTGCAGTTCTGCCAGCCTAGGTGTACACTAAACTTAGCTGTACTACATCAACAGGTAGGCTACTTGCTTAAATATTCACAACATCTGAAACATTGCAGGGCTATTCCACGAATTTTCGTCTTGCAAGGTCCTTGTAATAAGCCGTACCTGCCATAAACCTCTGAGGCCAAACTGATTAAAAAATATCCCAAAGGAAAATGCAAAAGTACAAATTTTATGTCAGGCCTGATGATTTGTCAGATGCAATAGCTTTCCAAATGTTGTGTATGTCTATAAAGAAATATTGCTTTAAAAATAAAATAGCTGCAAAAAATTCTTCACAGGAGTCACAAAGAGCAAGAACATATACCAGACTCCTTCACACAGCATCAATTACTTATTATTAACCAGTCTTAAACGATGACTGATTGGTAATATCACTTGCTATCAGTCGTCAATACTGACGCTGAGCTAGAACTGGGTAACAGTACAGCGGCTTCACATCCAAAGGCAATGAAATGTTGTTGACTCCTGTGACACAGCACTTAGCTAATGACTTCAGACCAGAAGTTTCATTTCACCCTACAACTATCCCTTTGGCTGGTGACAAAACTCAAAGAGCCCCACAGTTTCCAGGGGTTGCCACAGTTAAGGTAACAGACTATGTCAAATCCCACACCAAGCAGGAATCCATTAAGGCAACATCTAAATGCCACGTTGCCCACTTCTGTCTGTATTTTTAGGAGCATCAGTGCAATGTGAATGCTTCAGAAAGGGGTCTATTTCAAAGGCATAACAAGGCACCCATTCCACTGTAATGTGGCACCTTTCAGAGCCCCCGAGGTCTCTTCACGGCAGCCTGGACTCCGCAAAGATAGGCAGCTGAGCACTGTCAATGCCAAAGCCACCCCATCCTGCTTCCCTGCCTGCAACCGTTTCACACACCACCTTATCTAGCGTGATGGAGAGGTGAAGAACAAAGATGTTGTGGGTGTTGCAGACAGGACAACTGTGGGAAGCTGCAGCTGCACAGCAAAGCCTCCTCTAAGCAGAATAAAGCCAAGTCTGTCCCCAGCAGACCATGGCTGGCCATCGTCCTCACTCAGCAGCCTGACAGATGGGCACCAATTTATCCTGCAACTGAGGCAGACGGCACTTACCTTCAGAAAAACTAGGCAAATACTGCGATTTTACCATTAACCATACCTGTAGGATCTCATCACACTCCCTTTCTATCAGGCACGTGTTTATGTAAGGCATGAGTGCTACGGGATCGATTTCTAGCATTGTTGCTTCTATCCGCTTCAACAGCTGTCTGTGCAACTCCAGTTTTTCCAGTTTGCTGAAGTCCCAGTTCTCAATTGCTTCTGCCAGTCCAGTGTAACCTTTTGGAAAAAGAGAGAAATTCTTACTATGAATTCAACCTCTAGCTAGAGTAGGCAGGAACAAGCTGAAAAAACACTTTCTCAGCCACACTGGAGAAATTAAAATGATTTTGGCCTGTCACTGGCAAAAATCTAGGTGAACCACAAACAATTTTTATAGATTAATAATAGATTTTATAGATTAATCATCCAATGCTTGGATTGCTACAGCCCATGATACTCTTCCACAGGAATTCCCAGCACAGAATCACAAACACCTTTCGTCCTCTTTTATTTACCAGCCCTTTACCTTTTAGTCCTGCCCTCAGCTTCACCCTCCTTAAAAATCCTCATCATATGGAATTCAAGTCAGTCTGAAAGCAACTCAGGCACCTGCAGCCTAGACAGTCAGCAAGCAGCTGAAAATACTGTCCTAGAACAAACAGCGTCAGGAAATCATATTTAGAGGACATGTGTGATTTGCTGTTGTCCTGGTTTGACCCCAATGCAGTACTCCATCCAATACACATCACCTGGTGCTTCCACCCACACCTATGGCCCAGGAGCCTATTTAAGCCCAGTATGGTGCTGTTAGTGTGGGCTGGTGATGTTGCAGGGTGCTGCTCTGCAACTCTACCCAATTATTCTGCTTTTGATCCTGAATCCAGATCCTGCCTGCTGCTGAGTACAGTCTGGGACTTTCCTGGGTTGTGCCCCACAGTGTCCAGGTGACGTATTTGTCATCGGTGGGGGGGGGAGCTTGATATTGGGTTTGTGCGTATTTTCCCATTATTATAATACACAATTCTTGTAGTTAGACTAAAGCTGTTTTTAACCTTTCCAACCCATAAGTCTCTTTCCTTTTTCTCTTTCCCCGCCATTTTGGGAAGGGAGGGAGTTAACAAAGAGCATCTGTCATTTGTTTAATAGCCAGCCCAGCTTTAAACTGTGAGAGCTGTGTAGGCTCCAGAGGTGGAAGAAAGCAGGTCAGGGTCCCAGAGGAACTGTGGGCAAAGAGAAGGAATTTGCCTAACTTTTTGTGTTCTTTTGGAGGAGCAGGAGAGAAGTGTAGATACTTACCACCACAGTGTCTTTGATCTAATTATCACCTATTTCTACATCTGCCAAATACGAGAGTAATATGTATAGAGGTATAGATATATTCTAGTCTCAGGCCCAATTAATAAGTACTTGGGATAGCACTTGGAGTCAGTAGGTTAACTTTTTCAGTTTTCCGCAGAAGATACACCAAACTGAATGTTATCAACATACTCAAACAGGACACTTTTGCAAATCAGAAATGAGGACTATCACAGGCTGGTAAAAAGTTGCTCTGGACCTAGTATTTGCTTTAAGGGGAGAGTGGGTTACATCCAAGTGATAAGAAATTTTGTAATAGTTGCTCACTGAGATACTGTAACTACCCATATTAATAGTGAGTAAATGAAAACAAAAACAGCTTACATGAGATTTTGGGCTTTGAGATACCTAANGTAAAAAGCTGCTCTGGACCTAGTATTTGCTTTAAGGGGAGAGTGGGTTACATCCAAGTGATAAGAAATTTTGTAATAGTTGCTCACTGAGATACTGTAACTACCCATATTAATAGTGAGTAAATGAAAACAAAAACAGCTTACATGAGATTTTGGGCTTTGAGATACCTAACAAATCACCAACAAGAATCTGTGATAGAACCAACATGTATACAGGAAAGCTGGCAAATCCTGGTAATTTTACAGCTTCACAACCTCTTCTGTTACATTTTGGAGAGGAAATTGCATTAGGACCTCACACATCAAGCAGTCATAGCTACTGAGGAACAATCATCTCATTTGTAAACCACTAACAGTTAGTTACTTCTTGAAACGTAAGACTTTGAAGACCTCTGAAAACTTTCAAAAATCAGTTTCTAATTTAAGACTCTGTCCTTCACATCCTGAAACCCGTTTAGCTTTCTCTTTCAGAGGATTTAGCTTCCTTTAATTTTACTCGGTGACAACAGTGGCTGTGTTATTTCCTCTCTAAATGCTCTGAGACAGACAAGTCTCTTGTTCCTGAGGCTTTATTCTGCATCCCTTCAACTTTCATTGACTTTCTCCATAGTCAAAATTGTTCCAGCTGCTTCTCAGACTGGCGTTTCCCCGTGCCTTCGAAGAGTTTTCCTTCCACCCTCTGGCGACGCGCTGCTCCCTACCGCGCCTCATCTGATGTGACGAGACCCGACAGCAGACGCTCAAGGATAACGGAGCGGTGCTTCACACCGCGGGTGCACCGGGCTGGTCTGCTCGGCCGCGCGCGGGCGGCGGCTGTGGCTCTGGCAGGGAAAGGAAGATGAGGAGCAGAGGACGCTTGCGAGAGGGAACCGACCTGATGCAACCAGCGCGTCCAGGAAGCCCCGGAGCCAGCCCTCCACCTCCAGCTGCAGCACGGCATCCAGAAACAGCGCCGCGGCCGCCGTCACCCCCTTCTCCTCCTCCTTCCGGACCCTCTCCTTCACCTCTAGCAAAAAACCCAAAGCAGGCACAGAGTGAGCGGGGCGCGCAGGAGCGGCGGCAGGGCAGGAGAGCCCCGCACCCGGGCTGGCAGCAGGAAGGATGCGGGCGCAGGGCAGCGCCGGGGCAGGCGGGCCGCTGCCGGCCCCTCACCGTCGGACAGCCAGTCCGTCATGTTGCTCAGGATGTAGACGGGGTTCAGGGTCTTCTCGATGTACCGCCTGTAGCACTGCAGGCTCCTCTTCTCCTCCGCGGTCATGGCGAGGCCGCCTTCGCACTCCCGGCGGCTGCGGCCGCACCGGTGCGGGTCCCGGCTCCGAGTGCGTGCGGGGCGGCGGGGGGCGCGGAGCCCGGTCCCGGCCCTGGCACCGGGAGGGGCGGCGCGGAGCGAGAGGGAGCCCTTCCGGCCCCGAGCACGGCGGCGGACGGGGAAAGGAAACTCCGGGCCAGCGGGGGAATAGAAACCGAAAGCGTCCCCGGAGGAGGGGGCCCGGCCTCCGGCGGAAGCACCGCGCTGCTTCCCGCTGGCGTCTGCCCTCAGCAGCAGGACAAAAAGAAAAAAGAGAAGGAAAAAAAGGCAAGCGTACGCGCAGACACACGGTCGGGAAGGCTGTGACGAGCCGTTTGCTGCTGCCAGGGTGAGGGAGAGCACAGCGCCGTAACACGAATAAAGGCATCGCTCGGCCCCCTCTTCCCTTTTGTCCCCAGAAAAACTTGAACTGGATTGACAGGCTGTATCGTGGTTTTTAAAAGGCTGAAAAATATTTTTCTACAGCAAGGCAAGACCCCTACATGCTCTGAAGGAGTGCTTGCTCAGCTGCTAGCATTAGTATAGCCTGAGA
>VZSC01000407.1:78841-153562 GCA_013398225.1 Steatornis caripensis
TATTCAAAACCCGCCTGGATGCATTCCTGTGCAGCCTGCTCTAGGCTAACCTGCTTTAGCAGGGGGGTTGGACTAGATGATCTCTAGAGGTCCCTTCCAACCCCTACCATTCTATGATTCTATGATTCTATGATCACTTGTTTAATCACCACACCACAAATGTGCCATCATCATCTGGTTTCCAGCTTTTTGTGTCAATGTAATACCTGCTCAGGAAAGCTCTGGCTTCACTCTGTCAATGTCCCTGTTCACCGCTGGTGATGACAGCAGCCCCCGCAGAGAGTGTCCAGAGTCCTTGTGCATCCTTAGCTGAGAGTGGCAGTCATTCCTCTAGTTTTGTATAGCCAAGGGAAGAAAACACCTGATCAGCAATGGAAATATGCTGTTGGAAGGAAGAAATTTCTCCTCCAGCTCTGCTTCCTGCCAGCAGAAGATCATTCATATGAGCAATGTGTGAGGCAATTTGAGAAAAGCAGTTCTTTTTAAAGCCTGCAGTGTAAGAAAATTGTTTTCTTATTGAGCAGTGGAAGTAGAAACCAATTTTCTGTGTTGGAATACAAACACACTCATGCACAGAGAAATATGCTTCTTTTAAAAGGCTCCTTATATTTTTAATTTCCACAATCAGGGAGCAGCCACTATACCAGTATGTCAACAGTGCCTGGAATCCTTCTATATATTTTCCTCCAAATCACATTTCTGTGAGCTTAGACTTTGCTGGTGTATGAGAAGAGGTGTTGACTAAATATCAGAAGCTTGGTAGCGTTAATGAATTGGTTAAGAACTAAGGATTTCCCTCATGTCTCATATTTTTGGAAGCCTCCGGTGACTCTTTTATGTATCCAACACTGGAGAATCTTTGGATCAGGTACTAAAACAGTCTGTAGAGCAAAACCAGACTCCTGGAGAGCATCCTATTCTGTGCTCCTGTAAGGCAGATAAAAGCAAGAGAAGAAAAGATATTATCTCTTTAGGATACTAACTAATCTAGGTGAGACCTAAGTGCTTCTAAGGTATGGGAGTCCATGTCCGGTTGCTGTGTCTCAGTCTCCAAGTCCTTTCCTTTGCTTACACAGTGCAAGTAGTCCACACAGCTCTGTTAAAATGCTCAGCCTCGTGGTGGTTTATCGAGCAGCTACTTTAGAGATATCAGTACCCAAAACACGCGTTGATGGTCTGATTTGCTGCTGTCCTCTGTCTTATGTGATCTTTCACAGAAGAATTTGCTTGCCATAAGGCCTTTCAAACTTAGCAGCCAATTGCAGATGTCAAACAAAACTGTAAGGTAAAGGCAACAAAACAATGCTCCCTCCCAGGTATTATTCTCCTGGTTTCCAGTCACCTGCACCTTGAACTTCTTAACCAGGTGTGGTATCTTTATGTTTTATAGTCTTTCACGTTTTTTTCTTTCATGAACTTGTCCAAAGCTCTTGGGGTCCTTAGTTTCATCATCCACAATGTCTTGCAGCAACCACTTCCATGGATTGACATGTTGTGAGAAAAATTGTTTTGTTCTCTTTTGAACCTGACATATTTTGGTTTTGCTGTTTCTTTTGGGTTCTGCTGTTCCCTTGTTCTTGTACATGAGAACAATTTTTTCTTTTCTGAGTACTGCTCATGATATTATAGATTCTTACCATATTAACCCCTCATTGTCTGCTTTTTTACCATAGTCTGCTTTTCCCAGGGCAACAATGCCACAAATTTGAGTGTTCATGTTGCCACTCTGAGAACATGAACACATCTTTTTTATGCTTGCTTTATCTTTTTATGATGGGGGGAATCAGACCTGCCTACAGCATTCAACAGACAGGCATGCCATGTTGCTGTGCAAGACATAAAAAAATTCACGTTTATTCTTTATCTTTTCCTGCTAATATCTGATTCTGGGGGCTGATGGTGGTGGGTTTTTTTCCTAGTGGACACTTAGCTACAGTTTTCACATTGGTATTTATTAGGTGAGAGATCCTGACATTCCCATTTAATTTTGGTATTCAGGCAGAATTTGCTAGCCTTTAGCCTTTCTCAAACCAGGTGTTTGAGCAGTTCAGCTGCCTCTCTCAAGACAGCATCGTATGTCTTGGCAGCACTGGCAAACTGGTGTGAAGGCTGCTGGGCTGTGGAGATACCCACCTGTGCACAGAGGCAGGGGTTGCCAAGACCGTCCTTGCCAGGCAACCCTGGAAACTGGTCATTTTTTAGCCCCTACACACCATGGGAGCAAGGAACATAGCATGCCCCTGAGGTGCCCCTTGCCCCAGCACTCCCTGTGATGTGATATTTGTTAGGTATCTCCGAGCCGTGTTAGGAGGTTGCAGTCATGGTTATTGTCAAGGCGGCCGGTCCCTGCCCTCCTAAGCACAACTGCTGAGAGAGCAAGGCAATTGGACGGGGGCAGGTGTTTTTTGTAGGAGTTAATTAAAATAATGATACATTAGAAATTACAACACGCACATCAGTCTTTGGTTTCTTTACATTTTGTCCTCAAGTCATGGTCTGATATTTCACTGGGACCTCAGGGGACAGGCAAGGAAAGTGCACAAAACAGCAGATCCCACAGCGATTTATTATCCTGAGTTTGCTACAAAGTCTCACTATTTTTCCAACACAAATTGTAACGAAAACCTGCCTTGCAAAGTTGTATATTTTTTTTTGTTTAAAGACCCAGGCAACTGTTGTTTAACTTTGTGAGGTAATTATGACTGTAGGCCAACAGAGGGACGCTCACTGTTGATGTGTTGCTAATTGGAAGGAAAGGAAAGAAAATATAAGGGAAATTAAACTTACTTCCTCCCCCAGGCTGTAAGCATCCATCACTAATGATACAAAGGCAAGTACCGGGAGGCAATAGAAACTTCAGGCTCTACGCACGTTTAATGCACCTGACATGGTATTTTTTTATTCATTTGTTACTATTTTCTTGTGCTAAGATGGTAAAGTGTGAACTATTTAACATGACTGACAAATATCATAAAAGGATTTGTGTTCTCTGTTAGTGGCTTTGTTTGGGGATGATGCAGAAGCCAGGAGAATTTCTTAAATTGATTTAAAAAAAAAAATCTTTATATTCTTATGACCACTGCAATCAAAGCATTGAAATCTTGATTTGTAAAACTTGTATAGTAGCTCTATCTTGCTGTCCAAATAAAACACAAGGACAACTGTCAGCATGAAGAGTGATGAGAAAGTGAATCCAAAGGTAAGAATTTTAGGTAGATTCATTGAAGTACAGCAAAACACTGTTGTGAATACTCTTACTCAAAATTAAATGGCTTTGATTCAATTTAATTTAGCATACTTAAGAACTAAAGAAAATTAAATTTTACACTGAATGAGAGCCAGCACGGAAGTTTAACAGCTAATTGATTTGAAGAGTTCATTTAATCTAAATTCTTCTCAGTGCCCCTACATACTCAGAATCATGTATTTACACTTCCACTGAGTGTAAATAAAGCTGAATCTGCTTGTCAAATCGCTTATTGATTTTCTTGTCTGGGATAATGCATTTATTTATCACTAACTCCTGCCACTCCTCTTCTGTCTCCCCTCTCTTCAAGTTACATCTGCCTTTTTATTCTTTCTAAATCATACTGCCTCGCAAATTCCTATGCATCTAGAAAGCTTTTTCTAGGCTAATTGGGGGCCTCTGGGTTTTTTTGTCAGTAAGTACAAGAATTTGTTGACAATAACCCTAATTTCTCAATATTTTGTGAACAGTCTGCAATCTATTACTGAAAGAAAACTTTTAATAAGAGAGCATGCTTAGTAATATTAAGATTAATAATAGTAGAGTAGTTGCAGAATGACTTGCTGTTGCACAGCTCTTTGTTAAACACAGTCCCACTGAACCCACCACTATTGTTCATGTTCTTGCAGACACGCAGTGGTGTAAGTCTTTGCAGGAAGAGGGGATTTCGTTTAAAATTTCTTCCCCTGTTTTAACTATGACACAGTTTTGTGCTTCCTATTTTAACAAAGAAGGGGTAAAAGAAGTAACAACAGTATGAAGCACAACATTTATTTTATGACTTCATATACTGTTTGAAGGCAGCATTCTGGAGGAGGTTGCTTTCAGAAATTCATTGTTGGTTATTTTGGTTTGATTTTATAAAATGGAAACTAGTTGTTCTTATTGCTCCAAACCAGAACATTTTGGGTAAAATTCCACCGCTTTCAAAGTTAACGTGAATCACGCTAGGTGTTTAAGAGTTTTCCCACTGAATGCAAGTAAAAGAGATGAAGCACAGAACACTCAGGAGCACTCCATAGCCTCACAGGAGCGCCTCATCTACAGAAGTCAGACCTGCCTAGCACCTCTTCTTCCTCAGCAAAGTCCAGCAATTTGAGCAGCTTGCTTATTGCAGGCTGGAACAAAATGTTAATTATTTTCTTTAGTTTTGTTAGATAAGGACATCCAGAAGATAAAGATTCTTGTTAACAGTTGTGTTGGTGATGTTGCTTTGTGTACCACTGGCCTTGGGGCCCTGGTGAGCAGTGACTTGAGCAGGACATTGTTTCCTACATAAAAAGAACATCCTTCTTATTCTTATGGTAAAATCCAACTATGTGACTGCAGAGAGCAGATGGATGGGGAAACAGCCCAGCACCTCTTGCCAATTCTTGAATGAGTTTCTTCACTTACTTTATTGTCTGTCAGTGCTGAAACACATACAAAATATTCTTAATATCAAAAGTAATGACATATTTGACTCTTTGCTATGAAGTCCTACAGCTTTATCGGTTTGTTTGCCCTCTGAGGGAATGTGAATCTTTCTAAGTGAAACTCTTGATTTAACATGGCTCCAGTATGATTAACAAACACACCGTGTCACACTTATCAGGCCCAGGCAACACGGATTTCTGAAAGGCAGGTTCTGCTTGACTAACCTGACCTCCTTACATGACAAGGTGACCCGCTTAGTGGATGAGGGAAAGGCTGCGGATGTTGTCTACCTAGAATTTAACAAAGCCTTTGACAATGTTTCCCACAGCATTCTCCTGAAGAAACTGGCTGCTCATGGCTTGGACAGATGTACGCTTCCCTGGGTAAAAAACTGGCTGGATGGCCAGGCCCAAAGAATTGTGGTGAATGGAGTTAAATCCAGTTGGTTGCCGATCACCATTGGTGTTCCGAAGGGCTCAGTATGGAGGCAGGTTCTTTTTAATATCTCTGTCAGTGATCTGAACGAGGGGATCGAGTGCACCCTCAGCCAGTTTGCAGATGACACCAACTTGGGCAGGAGTGTTGATCTGCTTGAGGGTAGGAAGGCTCTACAGAGGCGTCTGGGCAGGCGGATCTATGGGCCAAGGCCAGTTGTATGAAGTTCAACGAGGCTGAGCTCTGGGTCCTGCACTTGGGTCAGAACAACCCCATGCAACACTACTGGCTTGGGGAAGAGTGGCTGGAAAGCTGCATGACAAAAAATGACCTAGGGGTGTTGGTCAACAGCCAGCTGAATATGAGCCAGCAGTGCGCCCCGATGGTCAAGAAGGCCAACAGCATCATAGCTTCTATGGGGAATAGTGTGGCCAGCAGGACAAGAGCAATGATTGTCATCCTGTACTCGGCACTGGTGAGGCCACACCTTGAACACTGTGTTCAATTTTGAGACCCTCAGTACAAGAAAGACTTTGAGGTGTTGGAATGTGTCCAAATAAGGGCAACGAATCTGGTGAAGGGTCTGGAGCACAAGTCCTTTGATAAATGGCTGAGGGAACTGGAGTTGTTTAGCCTGGAGAAGGGGAAACTGAGTGGAGACTTTATCACTCTCTACAACTCCCTGACAGAAGGTTGTGGCAAGGTGAGGGTTGGTCCCTTCTACCAAGCAACAAGTGATAGGGAAAGAGGAAACAGCCTCAAGTTGTGCCAGGGGAGGTTTAGATTGGATATTAGGAAGAACTTCATCACTGAAAGGATTATCAAATATCAGAACAGGCTTCACAGGGAAGTGGTTGAGTCACCATCCCTGCAGATATTTAAAATGCACGTAGACATGGTGCTTAGGGACATGGTTTAGTGGTGGACTTGGCAATGTTAGGTTAACCATTGCATTCGATGATCTTAAAAGTCTTTTCCAACCTAAATGATTCCATGATTCTATGATTCTACCTTAAGCTTACTTTTATGATAATGTTTAGATGATGTTTAGAAGAAGATCAGGGGTCTGGACCATCTTCCGTATGAGGACAAGCTGAGAAAGTTGTGGTTGTTTAGTCTAGAGAAGAGAAGGTTCTGGGAAGACCTTATAGTAGCCTTCTAGTACTTAAAGGGGACCTACGGGAAAGGGGGGAAGGACTCTTTATCAAGGACTGTAGTGATAGGGCAAAGGGTAATGGTTTAAAATGAAAGTGGAAAGATTTAGATTACCTATTAGGAAGAAATTTTTTGCTGTGGGGTTGATGAGACACTGGAACAGGTTGCCCAGAGAAGTTGTGGATGCCCCCTCCCTGGAAGCGTTCAAGGCCATGTTGGATGGGGTCTTGAGCAACCTGGCCTAGAGGAAGGTGTCCCTGCCCATGCAGGGGAGTTGGAACTAAATGGTCTTTAAGGTCCCTTCCAACCCAAACCATTCTATGATTCTATGTTCCAGTGCACAACTTGTTGAATTTATTAATTTCCTTGTATTCAAAATGAGGACACTTAAAAAAATAAAGAGCCAGCTAGCAAGCATTCAGGTGTTGCTGCACAAGGAATACCATTACATTAGCCAACTACAGTGGCACAAGTGCTCCATATTTAATGTTTAGCTGCCTTTAAACTCATCAGTAACAGTGAATTTAATCCTGTTGTATGTTTCAGAAATCTTTGGGTGAAATCTATTTGAAGTTAGGTATGTAAATCAGACCTAATATTTTTCTGACTTTGATCTTCGTAGCTGACTGATTTACAGCTGGCTCTGACTTGTGGCTGACTCTGACCTGCCTCTATATTAATTTTGTCATCAACTATTATTCGGTTTTATAGCTATGAGCAATTCTGCAGATAACGCAATGTGCGAGTCCTTATGATCAACACCTGCCACTTAGGCTCTCTACCATGCTGTTATCCCTCCTGCTTTGTGGATAGAGTCATCTAATCTCGTTATCGGCTCTGCTCAGAAGAGATGGGCCAAATGCTTCACAGATGCAGCCTTCAGTTAGGTTGCACAAGGGTCAACTGCCAGAGTATTGTAAAATGAGGATGAAAGAGCTTCTTCTGCCTTTGAAAATAGCACCAGCCACTCTGATGATCAACCCCGTTTCGCTTTGGGCTAAGCAGAAACAAAAGATCTAGAAAGCAGTCCATCTATTGCATTGAGAATGTTTGTCCTTTATATATACCTCACCCTTAAGCTAAGATTTACTGTGACTCCATTATGCATTAATTAGTCGTAAAGACCTCTCCCTCCCTCATTCCTTGCAAGCCTTAATTAAACAAGTAAGTAGTCATAGCAGAAGGTGTAGAAACTGCTGTTTGAAACACCTGCAGATACAAGAAGAAGGAGGAGAGAAGTGTTGTTTCACATTTCATTTTCAAAAATGGGGCAAAGTAAAATATGAAGAATAAAGGAAAGAGCTAATCTAGGGATAGTGGATTCAAGAATGATTTAGTAAAGAAGAACAAGTATGTAACAATAGATGTAAAAACTTAGACTTTGGGCAGGATTACTTTCAGAATACCTCCTCCAGTTACAGGTGTTCAAGCTTTACTGAGATGGGACTGTTAAACAGGAAAAAGAACAACCCAAGATACAATTTATTCTTCAGCTAGCATGATAATATCTGACAGAAAATTAACTGTTGCTTTAAAAGATGTACTTTTTTTGCCAAACACAATGTGTTATATGGAAGACTGTTTATCTTCCTTATATCCTTCCATATTATTTTCTTTCTTTTACATCCTTTGTGATCAGAATTTCCCATAGGTCTAAAGCAAATACTGCATATATGCCAGTACAGCTCACATCTGTCCTGGGCTTCCCCTGAAGCCCAGAAACTCTAGGTACAGCACAACACGACATAACACTTGATGTTACGCGTCCCGCTAGTGACATGGATCAGTAGGAGAAGATGTGGCTGATTTTCAGACAATGACTAAGGACAAGGGTGAAAACCCAGATGATGAGACAGCCCTAAACTCTGGACAATATATACAAAATCTAAAGCAAAGGAGCACAAAATCTTTGTTCCCCATTCTTGCGCAGAATAATGCCAGTGAGGTTGGAAAATCAGACAGGAGACGAGATAGCAGCTAAGGTAGAAAGGATTATAGTGAAGATTAGTGCCTCTACATGACTGAAAACTTGCCTCCAACACTATTACACCTGAGAATCTTGACTAATCTAGCCTACTGTGTAGGGATAACTACCAGGCTCTATGGAAATACACAGAGTATCCTTCCCACCATGATTTTCTGAGTATCTATCTTCCCCAGTAGTTCTCTACTCCTTCAGATGAAGATTATACAAAGAGTAACACCCTTTTTTATTTTAATTTAATTTTTGTTTTGTTTTGGCATGACAGGCTCTTTTCCTCTGTTACAGTTTGATATCAACAGAATATTCAGTGAAGGTATGCTTTCCAAATTTATCAGAAAACCCATGCACACCTGGTCACATTGGAGAAGCATCTGTCAATTTGTTCAATTTCAGATCAGCGCATAAGTAAAAGGAGTTTTGAAGTTGAAGCTTAACAGCAAATTTTCTGGAGCTTCTACCAAGTGCAGATACCCTTAGGTACCAAGTGAATAACTTCAGGTACCCCCTTGTACTTTGAAGGAATAGAAAACTCGGCATATTCTGGAAGAAAAAAACCCAAACAAACCCAACCAGTAAACCAAACTTTACCATTTTGCTACATTTAATATTTGAATTAACATTTATGTATCTTACTCAGGCCAGCAGAATACAAGGATGCTAATGTAATTTCCTTTGGTAAATGTTGAATTATAAGCTGTTAATGTGTGGGCAAGACACAGAGGAATATGCAGAATGCATTTTTCAAAGCCGTATAACTGAGTAATGTTTTACTGTGTTTTATTTGTCTCTCCAAACAAGTGATTCTAAGGCAGACTCAAATTGATTTGGATTTGTTCTAAATGTATGGCTTGTTTTAATCACCCCACGCCATATTGTCTCCTCTATTGCTTTTCAACACTAACTACAGTAGTGGATTCCAGCCATTTTTAACAGTTGCATTAAAAAAAAGAAGAAAACAGTATGCAACAGACACAGCTCTGTGAAGGGAAAAAGGTTGACCATCTATCATCAGGAACATATTCTGGCCCATGCCCTCACTTCAGGGTCCCAAATGGAATAAACAACCCAAACCCTACTGAAATCCAGTGGGAATAGGACACCCTCCAAATTGCCATGAAAGTCTTCTCTTTAATTACCGTTTTTAACAGTGAGAGTGAGGTGCTTATTTTGCAAACTGACATCATCTGAAAAAAAAAAAAGAAAAAAGAGACTGTCAATCAGAAGTAGCACTGTGCTGAGATGTACACTTAACAACCAATGCTGGCTCACAAATCACGTCCCCCATACCACACCTACTTGAATTAAGCCAGGCTAAAAATTACTCAAAGCAAGTGAAAATGCCCATTAGCTGAAGTGACTGTGTGACAGCCAGCTCCTTCAATGGTTACTTGCATACCTCAAGGGCACACCATTCTTACATGACCACTATGAAGCAAAACTCTGATTTGCACTGCCAACCTACCAGCATGGGTAGGTTAGCCAGCTACCTACCATTATGCCAGCTGTTTTACAGCGCAATATAACTGAACTGACCCATCACTGTATGATTTCAAAAGAATGTTTTCATTTCATAAGCCCTACTTCCAAGTTATTAAGAAACATGATCAGGAGAATGTCTCTGCTTTACTATGCTAACTGTCAAGGTAATCCATGTAATTATTGTCTTTGTAGCCGGCAGTGGGAAAATCTAACTCTGCTCCAGTCCCACCACAAACTTTAGTGGTATTAAAATGATAAAATTTCTTTTTCTTCTTACAGGTTGTCAGCTGCTGGGCAAGTATCCTGTTTTGTGTGCACTACCTGGGTAATATAAATAAGCTTTATGCATACTGAGAAGAGTACTCCTTAGAAACAGTGAAGTATGATAGATGCTTTTGCCTCAAGAAACAGGTTTCTTATTGTGCCGTTGAGAGAAATACAGATCAAAAATTGAAGAGATCTTGGCAACTATGCTTAAACCTCATGATAGAGGCAGGGCATAATACACTAAGCAGCACTAAGACACGTAAGTTCAAGTTCTTACATGACAAACTTTCTATGCTTTACAGACAAAAGTCAGTAGGGTTGGGTTTTTTACCTCAGTGGCATCTGGAAATTTTCTGAACATGCAGGTTGAGACAAATCCTTCATTGGGAGGGATTGTTTCCTTCAGCTGCAGTATTACTTTTGATGCTATTGCACCTATCTTTCCAAGAGGCTGAGAACCTACATCTCACCTTAATCTCAACTTGAATTGTAATTATTCCATAAGGTTGATAATTAGTATTTATTGAATATTTACCCAGATGTAAAATGACTTGATTTTCACAGATGGAAAAAACCTAGAATTTCCCTGTCCTGTTGTCTTTTTAGATCCCAATCATTCTCACACCACTTTCAAATTACCTCCAATTTTTAATGAGAGAGCTAGGGCATAATTAATGCCCAGAGACTAATGTCCATATTTTTCACTGTCTGCCATTTCAGTTGCTACCATCTTCTTCCAATATAAGCCAAGAAAGAATGCAGTGCACAGCAGTTGTAAAAAAAAAAAAGAAATAAAAAGAAGAGGCTATGATGTCTAAAAGGGTTCGTGAATTGTATCTCTCCTGGAAAAACTGTAGTTACTCTTGCTGAAAGTTTAATCTTCCTCTGACTATTCCTCATCACTTCCTCCTTCCTTTTTGTTGAAATAAGAGAAGATAAAATTTGATTAACGTACTTTGTGTTTGTGGGTAAAGAGCCATGCAGAAATATATTCAGTGATACCTACCTCTTGCCCATCGACTGTGGGAAGTCACATAAAATCTTTTACAAAGATGTTTAGTCTTGCTTTTGAGACTCCAGGTGAGAATGAAAATGCCGTATCTGTTGATGAATTTGGAAGACATGAGAGTTCAGTTTTGGTTCCGCTTCAGGTCTGTATCACCACTTCTCTTTTTTTTTAAATGAATGGCACTAGTGAAATCAGTGAATGACACAGACATAAAGTAGGCATAACAAAACAGCTAATTGTGTTCACCATCTTTACTTTAGCAGAACAATTAACAAAGTCAACGGAGATTTTAAATGAGGATCTTTTGTGATAAATGCAAAACATTACTTATGTCTTCATCTATGTTCAGAGGAGCAAAGAGGATTGCAAATCAGACACAAAGGAAATACCAGACACAAGAGTTATTTCAAGTTTTCTAAACCTGAAATTACTTTGTAAAACACTGCAAACTATAAGAAAAAAAATCTATAATCCTAATTTTTCTTTTGTTTACTTTATAGGTTTGAGTGACTCATCAGCTCCTGATTCACCACAAATGATCTTTTCTCCTATCTCTATGTCAAAGTTTTAATAAGGAGTAAAAACTTCGAAGCAGTTCAGACTGTTTTAATAAAACAAAATTTTTGGGCTCAGCATTACTTTATTGGACCTCACAGGCAACAACAAAAGCCAGCTTCAATGAAGGTGAGACAAAAGTGATCTTAGTTTCTTGTAGTTGCAGCTTCTTCATATACCAGGTCAAGATACAGAGTGAGAAGAGAAGACAAGCAAAAAGATGTTTACAGCAGCCAAAGTAACAAGACACTGCTTGTTCATTTTTTTGCTGGGTTTGCTTGCTCTGTCCTACAAAAAGTAGATGATTGATATTTTATTTCTGTTTTACATGTTCGCCTAAAAAATGCTATTCATTTTTTCAGTACAGGACATAAATGGTATAGGATTTTGTTGTGGGTTTAGAGGATATTTTTAGGTGATTGAGTTTTTTGGCATCTCCACAGATAAAATTTGGTCTTGAGAAACCTGTGCTGCAAGCTTTTACTGGGGAGGTGTTGCTCAATCGAGATATGTTTTTTCAGAGCCTCTGGTCAACTTAACAAAGATGTGTGATAGCTTAGGTTTGAACAGCTTGGTCTTGCAGATGGATGTGTTATAAACTTTAATAACAGTGAAATGAAGAATTAAAAACCCCAGTGGAAGAAGGAACCTGTTTATTAACAACAAGATACAATGGAAGAGTTTACCGAGAGAAGAGATGTTTTTCTAATTACTTTGAAGTCTTTAAACAAAGTTGTATTTCTCAAAAGTCATGTTTGTAGTTTAAATACAATGTTTTTGACTTGAAGGGAAAGCAAGAGGTTTGCGTTCTTTGGCCTACATTTTACAGGATGTCAGACCAGATCAGGTTAGGGTCAGTTCTGGCCTTTGCATCAAAAGCATATATANTTGTATGTCTCAAAAGTCATGTTTGTAGTTTAAATACAATGTTTTTGACTTGAAGGGAAAGCAAGAGGTTTGCGTTCTTTGGCCTACATTTTACAGGATGTCAGACCAGATCAGGTTAGGGTCAGTTCTGGCCTTTGCATCAAAAGCATATATAGCAGCCTTACATTTACTAAAATCATCAGTGAAATGCAAGCCTCTTGGCTATAATTTGGCATCTGCCTAATAGGAACATTTTAATTTGTGAGCTAAGACAGAGCAGCGCTCCAGCTGACAAGCACCAGAAGTCTTAGGAAGAACAGAATGAGCCAAGCTTTGAATTTTGGCCAGGACAGTAAGTTAAATCATTCCTGTTTGGCTTTTCAATACCCACATTCCTTCAAGAGCCATTCAGATATTTTATGGCTCACCTAATCAATTAAACATTAATCATTTAATTACCATGTCAGAGTTCTGCGTGATCAGATCTGATCACCACTTGGGATATGAAGCACTATTCCATAGGGAAGATGCTCTTTTCTTAAATATGACTTTTTTTAACATGAAATATAAAGAGACAGTGACTTAAGTATTTCCGCTCTGCCCTTTTCATTAAGGTAACTGGCAGGCAGCCACATTTTGATTCAACGTGGGAAACATCTTTCTTCCAAAGCTGTTAAGTCTGTGAATTACTTCTGCTTTGGGGTCACAGGAAAGGTAAAGGAAAGGACATATTTTCTCTTGTGGAACCAAGTTATACAGAAATTCTGTTAACAAAAGCTTTTAGCGGCATTACACCATTTGTTAATTTGTAACTGAATAAGATGCCGCTTAGGAAAGGGAGATTGCTTCAAGGAAAGCTTCCTTTCAGTGTTTACTCAGCATTAATAAAAAAACCCCCCAAACAGTACCAGAAGCCAGAAAAAAGCCAAATTACATGGTTGTTGAAAGGCTTATTTTTCCAGATGGCCAACCCACAGCTACAGTTCATGGGCACATAAAGTCTTACTTATACAGTGAAGTAAAAAAGCCCTATAATGTCGCCAAGTGAATTTAATATTGAAAATCCCCACAAAATGTGTACTTCAAATGAATTATTTCAAAGTTTGAAAAGTGCTTTTAGGTGTAATGTAATGGAAAATGAAACTGCATCAGTAGAGCTGAATGAACTACTCTGTCTATTG
Source organism: Steatornis caripensis (assembly GCA_013398225.1). NCBI lineage: Eukaryota > Metazoa > Chordata > Aves > Caprimulgiformes > Steatornithidae > Steatornis > Steatornis caripensis. Next base: position 92,437 of record VZSC01000407.1, read on the forward strand.
CTAACAAAACAAAGCTGTAAGCATTTTTTTCCACTCACACGTCTGTCTTTTGTTTCACCATCGGTGACTTACAAACAACAATTATTCATCAAGATAGGGACATGGTCAAAATCCCTACCAAAGTTACTCTATTAGGATTTTTCAAAACTTCTTGCATTTTGAGAAGTAAAGTACTTTACTTCAGGGAAAGGCCTGTGCCTCATTTTGGAAAAAACAAAAGCAAAGATAGATTTTATCTTCAGGCGGAACAAACCCTGAGAAGCCGTATCACCACAACTGAAATCAAACTTCTCTTTTTTTTCTGCCAATACTCCTTCTGATTATCCTCACAGTTGGGTCAAAACAAACAAGATCTTGCTCTTTTTTACATTTGGGGTTTGTGGCACTGAGGGATGACGTTAGCAGGTTAGACATTGTATGATCTTCTGGTGAAGTGTACATCATATATGAAACGAAAAACTGTCTACAGCTCAGACATCGTTGTGCTGTTGTTGCCCAACACCAGTCCTTAGGACAGAAAGACAGTGGTGCAAGCACTGAGGTGTCTGGAGTTGCTTTGGTCACACAGGTGCTGACAAAAGCAGCATAAAAATTCACAGATATATTATTTCCACTGCTCCATGCCTCCTCACAGTAGTAACCTGCTTAGCAGTGCCTATACATAATGAAATGCTCTTACTCATTTCAAGGGGCCATAGATGGACTCAGCAACTTCTATCAATGGGAATACAAATCTAAAAAACAAATAAAAGCTCTGCTTAATTTTTCAAGGATTTAGAAGTCAAACTACATAATTCAGCTTCAGCTCAAGCAGATATTGGATAGCAACAACAGCATCTGTAAAGTTTGCAATATAGGATAATTTTTTAAAACTAGAATACATAGGATATGTATATATCCTATTTAGTTTATATCATAAGCATAGGATAAGTTTTATAAATGCTGTTTTGGTATTTCTTGTAAAATAGCTTTTTTATTTTTTTCTTTTTTTTTAAATCCAGTTCCTTAAACACTCATACTATTTATGTTTTCCAGAGATGTCTTGCTCATTGGTTAATGGGTACATATATTTAGATTCACCATGAACAGAGAAAACATAAATTTGAGCATCTCATTCTTTCTTCCAAGAAATTTCAGCCATCAAATTTTAAGGTCAAGTTTTAAAAATATCCTTCCAAAACCTCCAAACAATATCAGCCAGCCATCAAGAGTCTCCATACAATGTAAACACACTTCCTCTTCCATGGAGAAGAATTTACCCTCTGGAATTACATCTTTAGTCTCTCAGCTACAGAAAGATGGTGGCAATGACCAATGACCATTATTCACATTTAAGATTGTACAAGACTGTTAATTATGCATCAGCATATTCATTATGCATCAGCATCCACATTCTAGTGATCAAAGAGCTAACTGTTAGGAAATAGTATCATCCCTGCTGTAGATGGAGAAGTGAGTTAGTTGGTGTTTTGTGGAGACAGTTGGCTTGAATGACCATGTAAGAAATGACAATATATGGCAGAATTCATTGTGGACCTGGTTATGTCTCCCTAGGTCCCCAAACTGCAGAGAGTTGAGACGTGGCTAAAGCCTTTCGAAAAAAGGAATGGCATGTCTCTTTTTCTTATTAAAATGATGGGGGCAAAAATTTGATACAAAACATTATGTTTCACTTTCTTCATCTCAAAAATAAAAACAGAAAACCCAGCATTTCCTCATTTTCTGACAAGTTCATTAGGTATTATTATTTCATCTCTGTTTTAGTATATATACATGAGGTTTATACAACCACACTAAGGCATGCACGACTGAAGCCATTTGAACAACTATTTATATCCTACATATTTTTGTACAAATCCACCAAAGTCTAGCAAATAAATTGCCACTTATTTTTATTTTGAACTAAATAGCAGCAAACGCAAAGACAATATTGAACTTTAAATTCTACACTGGTACACAATGGCATACAGAAAGACGAACCTCAATATACACCAAGGAAGAAAGAAATAGTTTTCTGGAAAGAAAACAAAGTGTCTATAACATTTCTATAAAACAATAGGTTATTCTTTCTTTAAAATGATTTTTTTTTTCCCCAAGATGGAACCAGATTTTCTACATTTGGAATTGGCCAGTGCAAGTACCTATATGTACTTGTCATTACTCAAAAATGTGCCAGTCTATAAAATGGCTCCGCATGCTTTTCAGATCCGTTTAACCTATCTTCAACTGCAGAAGAGCTTTAAAAGGACAGCTTGCATGGTTTGGACTAGAAATGTAAACTCCTGGTTGGCTGCCTTAATAATTTATGAGTCCTAAACCACTTCAGCAGAGCAAACACGCACATGATACATTTTACAAGTGCCACCTTTCAGGTCTATATAAATAATCCCACCTACTGATTTGGAAGCTGTCTGAGTTTATTCACTCTCAGCTAGTTCTTGTCCCACTCACATCTGTTTGCGTAACCATAGCTGTTCTGTGGGTATGATGAAGTGCAATGTGCACAGGAACAGCTATTGTAGCCCCAGGTTGCTCAGGAACTTATATCATTATATTCTGGTGTATTTAAGCAGAGCCAACTCAGGGCTTCTCAGCAGAGTGAGGCAGGATGAATTTTGTCACCTCCAGGATGAAAACAAAATAAAATGTGCTACCAGAGACTGTCTTATGTGTAAGTTAAGTACATTTCATCAAAAAACCACACCAAACTCCGCACATATGAAGAACATCATTATTTAATCAATAGGAAACAGATCAGACTTATTTGGTGGGCTCTTTCATAATGAATTTAATACCTGAAGTGACATCATCATGTCAAAAAAGTGGTACATAAGGCACCTAAAAGAAATCACATTGAAATAAACAAGAGTGTCTGTCTAAGGAAAAGATTATTTTTTGTAGGTACATTCTAATCATCCAGGCAAAGAAATGCTGGGGAGCAGAGGAGCTTGAGTTTGTGCAATTTTTGCATATCATACTGTTGCCCTCTTCAAATCCCGCCAGGTTTTAAATTCTTGAATTTCAATATTAAAGCCTCTGATTTAAAACAAGCAGGGCAACAGGTTTTTCTGTGCTGCAGGTGACTCTATGCATTGATCCAAGTATCTAACATGAAATAACACACTTACTATATCCCGATGTGTGTGCTGCCTGGGGACGGTCTGCACTGAACCACGTGCAACTGGCCAGACTGGGCACACCTCTGGGACACTTTTACTTCAGTGCAAGAGACATATGATGGCAGGTACTGCCCATGCACCACACTCACAGCCACAGGCACCATTTCAAAACTCTGTTGTTGTGGTGTGGTATAAAGTGTCTAGGCAGGGAGGAGGAGCTACCTATTAGAAGAAAACAGGATGATACGTTTCTTTTTCCTTACTGATCTGCAGTTAAGGTGATGGATATTGCTAGATTTCATTAAGAANGAAGAAAAAAAGAAAAAGAAAAAAAACTCAGAAAACCTAGTGTCATACCTTTTCCTCATGTAGAAAATACAGAGCAGAAGACACAATTTGCTTCTTTGGAAAAAAAATGGGATAAATTTTATGTGGGATATATTTTTCGAAGGAAGGATGTGCTTGTTCTTCTGTGTGCTGAGCCTGTTTGAACTTTTACTGACACTCCTGTCCTTGAGTTGTGTTTTGTTAAACAAATTAACATGGATTACAAGTTCCAGATCATAAAATTTTTGGTAGATGCAAACCATGAAGATGTTATTTCAGCTGGGAAGCATCCATCTATATCTTACTTTTCTGTGTATGAATGAACACTGTAGAATTTGGCTTGCTGCTGCTGTTTCTGTGACAACTCCAGAAACTGCACAGCCACCTGGCAAGAGACTGAGGCTGAGGTGCTTGGTTTGCCACGGGGTTCAGCGCAACAAAAAATCTTGCTATGGTTGGCAGTCCCAACCAGCAATGAGCTTTTAATAACAGTGTCTCTTCTGCCTGTATCTCGTACTCCATAGATTCACAATTTCCTTAAAATAACATCTTAATAAATCAGCTAATTACAGAGCTATGACAAGTGCAGCAATAAACACACATCTTAACAGCAGTTGCATTATATGCTTCTTCACCACTCTACCACTGTCCCATTTTTCTAACTTTTCCCCTAATTACTCTTCTTTCCTCTGTAATGTATCCACTAAGGAATTAATCTACTTACCCTTTGTCACAGCCCTGGGTCTTCAGCAAGAGAACTGTCTGCCACAGTGAATACCCATGTTTAACTGCTATCACCATAATGCACAGTTTAAATTTTGTTTCAGTAGATATATGTGACAAAATCAACATTTTTGCATAGCAACTTTGTGGACTACATACCAGTCCAGTGTGACCCTGGATTTTTTTCCTCCCCACAAAAAACAACCTACTGTACAGTGAATTAAAGGTAATAGCTTAAGAACATTTTTGAAATGTGCTGTGGACAGCCTTAAAAAAGGCTTTTTGAAGGAGTGAAATGGTGCAAGTAGAAACAAAGCTTCTGTGGTTGATTTATAATTTGTCTTCACAGCAATACAGCCCTGTATCAGTAGTAACAGTAATAACAAACAATGGAATTGTAACTCAGTATTACTTGCAGTGATATCATTGTGCACTAATACGCACAAATACAAATATATATACAAATAAAGTATACAAATCCTCCCAGTAATCAGGATAAGAGAGCCCTTTTATCAGTGGCAAGTGAAGTGAATTCTGAATTAAGGGGGGTTTCAGGGACAGGCAGGAAAAAGCAAGGGCAAGTGCTGGGGCCATTTTCATCTTTGGGGGGTTTTGAGCTCTGACCAAACAAAGCCCTGAGAAACCCGGTCTGACCCCATTGCAGACCCTGCTCTGGACAGGGAGTAGACCAGGAAACTTCCCATGATCCCTGCCAGCCCAAATTGTCCAGTGGTCCTATGATCATGAAAGGAGAAACCTCACACATGAAACTGCTCATTCCCCTTCCTGCAGGGTAACCATCCTAATGCTGGTGTTAATATGTGAGCAGTGGCCTTGGGGAATGGTAGACTTATAGAGGACAAGTAGTGAAGACAAAAGACAATTTATGAGTGCCCCAGATGTCTTTTGCCATTTACATTGGATTGGGTGACTTTTGTGTTGAGCAAGAGGAATTAAAGCTCTGAAAGAGACATCTTTCACATTTTATCAGGTGAATGCATTTTACAGGATCAAATACTAATTTCAGTGACTCTCTTGCTATGAAAAGATATCCCAGTGTGATAAACAAGGAACGGGACCATGTATTCTCATACAACCATGTCCAAATGAAGTAACCCTATCTTCTTGTATTCTGCTTGCTCACCTCTAACACGGTATACTGCTCTTTATTATAGGACTCAATACTTCATTTCTGTTATTTCATAGATGCCCTTTAATAAATTATTTATTTTTTGTTTTCTTCCTATTTGTATATTGTCTATCCAGAAAAATGATGGTTATCAGATTAGTTATTTCAGAGTAAATAATAAAAATACTGTTCTTCTAAATCCTATTATCTTCCGCGAGAGAAGACCTCAAGTAGGACCAACTGATCAGCATATCTGAGATGTTGTTTCCTAATACCACAGGACACAGTGATTGAAGAGGCATCACCAGACCATGGCCAGAAGTAATAGAGAGGTCTCTGAACAGAGCTGATTCCTCCATCCCTCATGGAGAGAGATTTTGTGGCAGAGAGGCAAATACTACTGATTCCTTAGGTGGAACACATTCTGCTCTATGGCTTGATACCTATACTGCCAGCTTGTGCAAAGGTGATGAGAGGATGGCATGTAGCTTGTATGTCCTCCATGCGCTGCTTCTCCGCAAGCTCCCTTCCTGAGAGAGAGACTTGAGTACCAGGTGCTCTCAGAAAATGTTCTGTTGAATGCAGGTGTAAGCCAGGGACAACCACAAGCTGCTACCTGAAACATTTTACAAGTAAGCACAAATATAAGTTTAAAAATTTGTATGCCTGACCTAATCTCCATAGTTTCACGGCCTGTCTTCAGATAGCATGACTGAAACTTGACATTTCAGCTTATGACCAGAGCCCTGTGCCACAAAACAGAGAAATTTCAGTTTGCCTCTGGAGAGAGAATAAAGAGTCATAGAGAGCTGTTTTCCCCTCTCTGATAGCCAAAAACTTCACTAGGGAGCTTTGCAAAAGTGGTCAGCATGGCTTGTCATGCAAACCTGACGCCTGCCAGAGCGAGCCAGAGCAGCAGTGGATTGCAGTCACAGGGTGGGCAAGGGGCAGCAAGTCCTCCATGGGTAATTGCGTTCCCCTTCTAGAAGTCAAGAGAATATTAATATGAAAACTCAGGAATTTCAGAGGTCTTCTTTCCGTCATAGCAGTCTTTTGCAAAAGGGCTGATTGTGGGCTGATGCCTCTGTTTAAGGACTAAACTGGCTCCCAACACAGGAGCGGGGCTGTTGAGGAACAAGGGGATCTGGCAGCAGGTAAGGTCCCCGTGGGAGCCAGAGTGCCCATTTCCCAGCCTAGCTCTTTACATTCATCCCTACCTTGTTCCCCAGGGATCCTCCATTCCTCACACTGTCCTTGACTGTTTGCAACATGCACGGACTCCTGCTTAGACGTTCCATACCTAATGTTGATAAAAGTAAAGTACACAGGAACAAATGTTTCCTTTGCACTGAGAACCAAAAGAGCTCTTTGATGGCCCTGAGTGTATAATATTATATGTATAGGGAGTAGTTAAGAAACATTAATTATGAATATCAATACAAAATGAATTAAATCTGTTAGGTCTCTTCTGTTTTGTGGAAGACTTGAAATAACTGTACACGCACCTGAGAAAAGTTTTACTAAGTTATGATATAACTCCCCCTGGTGATCAACATTTGTATGAGCCCTAAAAGTCAAGTTAATATCAGCTTTCTGTGCATAGTTTTATTTCTACAGAATGAATCTAAAGTGATGTTTAAAACTGCCCATTTTCATAAGTTCCTCAATAACTGCCCATGATGCAGGAATTAATTAAATTAATTAAATTTAATTAATTAAATCTAATTAATTAAATTTAATTAATTAAATCTAATTAATTAATTAAACTCGATCTGTAAATAATAATTAATGTCATGTGAGACCAGACGCTAGATTCTGCTGTAGCAGGAGAAAAGCATGAAGTTTTTGATGGAGGACAACACACAACGAGGGATGCAAACGCTAATCCTTTTATTATTGCAGAATGCGTAGATATGCTTCAAAACAAGATGCAGCACGTGGGCTAGGTGCATCGCTGCGGTATCTCATATCTCTCTGGTAGCCTCCACTTGCAGGATCCTCACAGGTCTCTGGCTCTAAGCCAAGGCTCTAGAACAGCATTTGGACAAACAGCATCATTCTCCTTTCTTGGTGACTCCTCTGTTCAGTCCCATCGAGCCTCCCCTAGGGTTAACCTGTAAGAGTAGCCAGTGCCCTTTGAAAGTGGCATTCGGCCTGACCTTTTATGTTTCATGGGAAAAACATAGTCTCTATGGTTTAAGATTTTTTTCTCTGCCTTAAAAAGGTTTTGTGGGTTTTTTTTTAAATTACTGTGCCTGTTTGACTCTCCTCTGGCTTCATCTGTGAGTAAGTGAATGAAAAATACTTCCATTGAGCAAGTATACTACGTACTTACTCAAACACCAACGGTTCCAGAAAAGTCGAGATGTCTTCTATTGCTCGTAAGTCAGAAAAGAAAGAAATATTGGCAATTATATTATTAACTGCATAATTGTTTCCTTATATAGCCCTATTTTAAAAAATTGCATGGCACCTAACTCTTGTTGGTTAAATATTTAATTTATAAATACTTCATAATTAATAATGACTAGATTTGATTGCAGAGTTAATGAAAATGACTATTTTCTTCCTCCATTGCCTGACTTGTAATAGAGTATTTGGATAATCAGAATGTAATGGCTTACAGGAGAGACAGAGCAAAAACAAACTTTACAGCTTCTGTTATGGGAAGCTGGAAGCAGAAAATTGCAGCTGCCAGTGTAGTCAGCTTCTTTCATTATGCAAATGGCAAAAAGTATTTCTCACTTACATGTGAAGTTCGAAAGACTTTTTCTTTGTCTGAGATCAAACATCCTCATTCTACTGTGAAATATTTAAAACTGGAAGAAAGCCGGTTATATGTCAATAACATGTTGGACCTTCAGTTTTAGTACTACATCTTAAACTGTCATATTCACTACATTATATTCAATCAGTGATGTATGCACACACATGTTTTAGGCTAAGAATATAGTTTTTCTCTTATAGTGGCATGGAAAAAAAATCTCTTTGTATTGCCAAATTTTAGAGGAAAGCCTTAATTCCAGTTCACAGATTATGGTGAGAGGTTTTTTTCTTAGAATCATAGAACATCTCAAGTTGGAAGAGACCCGTAAAAATTAAGCTCAACTCCCTACTCCTTGCAGGACTACCTAACACTAAACGCTACGACTAAGAGCGTTGTCCAGATGCTCCTTGAACTCTGACAGGCTTGGTGCCATGACAACTTCCCTGGAGACCCTGTTCCAGTGATTGACCACCCTCTCAGTGAAGAACCTTTTCCTAATGCTCAATCTGAACTTCTACTGGCGCAGATTCGTTCCATTTCCTTGTGTCCTGTTGCTGGGCACCAGAGAGAGGAGATCAGCGCTCCCCCTCCACTGCCCCCCATGAGGAAGGTGTAGACCATGATGAGGGCACCCCTCAGCCTTCTCCAAGCTGAACAAACCAAGTGACCTCAGCTGCTCCTCCTAAGTCTTCTTAATTCCTTTTCCTTTCATCCACATACAATTTCCCACTTACCTTTTCCATTCTCTGATTTGTGCTTCAGTTGAGAACAGTTCAACTAAACCATGCAATACATTTCACCCCATGGTACACTCAAAAATTCAACAAACTCAGGGATTGAGGGGAGCTGTCCTGAGAAAGGACAATATTGCCCTGTTCTTGCCAGAAACCGTCAACATATTTATGGAAAATAAAAAAATGGTAATATTATTTAAAGTAGCAACAATAGCCACTGAATACAGTTAAGCAGATGCTAATTTATTAACTGATCATTGGCTAGAGACCTAAATCAGAAACTGAACTTAACTGAATGCTTACGCTTTTCAAATATGACTGGTTGTTTCTTCAGCCATTATCCTAAGTATCTAACTTTTCCCTCCAATATTTAGCACAGGATAGTAACAGGTTGTATTTCCAAAGTGCAAGGGAGAAAAAAGTATGTCCAGAGATGTCATCAAGTTTTGTGATTTATTCAGAGCCAAGAATTTCTGCAAAAGTGGAAATTGTTATCTCAGCATCTGTGCTTAAAACACAGTAAAGGTAGTCACACTGGACAGCACGAATGTCATTGGACTAAGCACAGGATTACTCACATGGGTATGGCAAGTCCTTTAACCTCTGACTATCCTCTTAGGCTGTGTTTCTGCTGATGTGACATCACTGACCTCAGTGGATGTACCCCTGACCTGCAATCCAAGCAGCAAGCCAAGAAGCAGTTCCAGGGGCCCTCAACAATGACCAACACCGTGGTATACTACCCTGACAATGTACATCGTTACCCTCCAATAAAATTTCTCTCTGTTAGCACAAATGCATTGTTCTCATTAAATGAACATACCCAGCAACTTATGTTCCCTGAATTCCCATATGTGATCCTACTGCCCAGTCACTGAAAGGTGGCTTTTGGAAATGGCACAGCATGAAGGCCTGTGAAAAACAGAGCGTCAGTCTATTAAAACATATGGAATTTTGATTTTGCCAACATCAAATTGTACTTGCTAACCCAATTCTGCTTGCTTCATTTAAACATGTCCACATCTAATCATTTAATTCATGTTCAAAATGGTCTGCTGGACATAAATCTGTGATATGTTATGGATATGGACATGGAAACTAGGAAACCAATGCTATCTGCTGGTCTCAGTGGCTTGTACACAACTGATATTAATGTTCCTACTAGGCAAGGATCTCCCCTCAGAAAACAGGCCAAGAAATCAGCTGTGAGCCCAGAAGATTTGGAAGACCTGGGAGGGAAGCAGAGGCAGCAGTTCGCACGCTGTCCTGTTCCCACGGTGCAGGATCATGTCTCACCAGGAGCGAGGGCCAGGAGCACACCTGTGCCATTTGGCAAAGGCACTCTCTGAGAACATGCCTGCCCATGGGTGACAGACTTGCCTCAACGGGAAACATGAGTTAATCAATGAAATACTTTCAAAATTTTCATGTTTAAGGTATGATGTTGCTCATACTGACACTGCTGATGAGTATGTATCCCACGGCATTGAAGCAGGGGTCTTCTTCAACTGTAATACTTCCAACCACTCTAAAAAATACTGGAAGTTATTTCCAGCCAGCAAAAATACTTTGAAATTTGAATCCATGACGTCATTGCACAGAGGTCTTGCTCAGTCACACAAAGACATAGCTGTACATGGGAAAACACCTCCTCACTTTGTAATTCTGTAATTACAAGAATTATTAATGTGCTGAGCAGGTATCATTGAGTTTTTAATGGAAAATGAAATGAAGTTTGTTACTCTTCTGAGAAAACGCATCTAGAAGAAAACGTTGAAATACAATAAATCTGACCCTTTTGGCTGAACTTGTGACTGTAAAAGTTCTTCTGAACAAATTACAAAGCCCAAAGTAATCAGATAATTATTTTAAGAGTCACAACATCAGGTGATAAAGTATCATGGGGAGAAATTGTTTTTGTCAGAGTAGCAGTTCATGCTTGTGGGCAGCACACCAAGCCATTAGAGCATGCCTGAAAAATGTGCACCATAGTTCAGAGCAGAACTTCATTGTTAAGCTCAATTCCCATGCAACTCCGGGAAAACAGCAGTTTTGAAGTGTGTTTTTCAAAATCAGCTAACTGATCAAGGATCCGAAGTCCGGATTTGCAAACTAATACAGAACCAGATGAGGCATATGTTGAGCTTTCAAAACAAACTTCTGACACTTAAGTCCTAAAACCTCAGTCATACATTTTTTAATGTTTAAGGTTCTTAATTCCCTTGACAATTTACTATTAGTGTATTGAGTGTTCTTTTTTATTACTGTGGTTAATCTAAAATCATAAAAGTTATTCTATACAAAAATATATTTCACAGAATGACAGAATGGCTGAGGTTGGGAGCACCTCTGGAAATTGCATAGTCCAGTCCCCTGCTCAAAGCAGGGACAATCAGGGCAGGCTGTCCAGGCCTGTTTCTACTCAAGTTTTGAATATTTCCAAGGATGGAGACTCCACAATCTCTCTGGGCAATCTGGTCCAGTGCTGAATTACCCTTACAGTGAAAAAAACATTAATTGTGTTTAAGAAAAAGTTTCTGTGTTTTACTTTGTGTCTATTGCCTCTTATTTCTTTACCAGGCACTATTGGGCAGAATCTGACTATTTACTTACAGTTCTAACCAAGTATACCTGTAAATATTGTATTTATTTCTCTTGAAATCACACAGAGGAACAAAAAGCAAGTTATGGGACATATTTTATGAAACATTACCTTTTCCCAGTTGGCTTTTTTCCATTTGAAAATCCACCATAAAGATCTTAGAGTGCTTAATATTTCTTTTTTATTCCCTCCTTTGTTCATCTAACTTCTGGAAATCCAGATGGTAAGGCCTTTCAGGCCTTTAAACAAGTCACTGCCTTTTGTAAGGTTGTATTTAGAGAGACAGACACACAGCTTCTGATTGGTCTTTGATGATTTTTCAGAACATACAACTATCGTCTATTACTAAGCCACACATTGGTAATTCAAATCTTCAAAAATGTGGACTTAAGAGATGGAAAGTTAGTTGAATCCTATTTACATTTGTCTCACTCAACAAAAAAATTAGACCACCTCCAACTCTTTGGAGGAATGTATAACTAGGAAAATTTCACTTGTTATTTTGGTTTGCACATGGCTGATAAACCATGGACGTTATGGACATGTACAAAACCACCAAGAGCAACCCAAGAGTTCAAAAGACAAGAAGTGAAGTTAATTTCAGTAATTTAGGCTTGGAACTGCATTTTCCCAGGATGTGAGGTGAACACATGGGGAAATCTTCAGCATAGCAGAAGAGATCCATTTTGCAAATATACCTACAGCACACCCATTACTACAAGAAGTGACAAGCTTACAATTTTGGTGTCAGGCAGCGAAGACATACTGTCTCCATTCTTTTGAGCAAAGAAGCCAAACGATGCTGCTGTGTTTTACAGCCTCAAATTCAGTTACAACTTTTCCCTTTCAGTCTCTGTGGGTAAAATGTGGTTTTGTAAGCAGTGGTATTAACAATATTCCTTGCATAGATGAAGTTGCCCGTTTTTCACACATAAGAGTCATCCATATTCTGAATCCTTTATAAAACAAAATCTTATTATGGAATTGCTCAAATCACAGCCAACATGCACATATTTAGCAAAACATGCCTTTAGTGTCTGTTAAGATATTTTATCAATTAAAAAGCTGGTTGAAATTCTGACAAAAACCAACACTCAAACAATTCCTATTTTTTTCAAGCAATTCTAATCATAACATATTGGTGCTTAAATAATACTACTGTGGGTAATTAATTTCTAATGATCAAATTCTAACACTATATTCAAAAGCAGGACAAACATAAGACCTGCAGGTGTTCTGGTGACTTACAAAAGCAAAAAAAGGAAAGACTCAGTGATCAATGTTTTATGATGATGATATAACCAACTGGAAGTCCAATAAAGTTCTCCTAAGGATAATTTCCCTTGCCTGTCCTACGATATTTGGGTTTAGTTTGCTTACTATGCTTGTTTGAAGGTCTCTTAAAAACTTAGTGCAATGTGTAGTAACCTAGACTCACAAGGGCATGCGTCTTTCACGTGTAGTATTCCTAATGAGGTGATTAATGCATACTCTTACAATTAGAGTGCTGAATTTCCACTATCATCATAACGTTTATAAGCCCCATGAAACCAGCAGAAAAGCAATAGATAAAAACAGAGAAATTNAAGGTTTCTTAAAAACTTAGTGCAATGTGTAGTAACCTAGACTCACAAGGGCATGCGTCTTTCACGTGTAGTATTCCTAATGAGGTGATTAATGCATACTCTTACAATTAGAGTGCTGAATTTCCACTATCATCATAACGTTTATAAGCCCCATGAAACCAGCAGAAAAGCAATAGATAAAAACAGAGAAATTGCACTAAAACTCCCGAACTGTTTCCCAGTGAAACCCTAACAGTAGAGTTTTGCACTCAGTTTCCACAAAAAGAATGGTCGTAACAGGTCAGAAAACAAGCCTCAAAACAGCCTCAAGCAGCCTGGCAACATCTAAGACACACTCCTGCAGAGTTCCATAATCAACCCTCAGCATAAGAGTTTGGCCCAAATGTAACAACCAAATGCAGAAAGAAAGAGCAGCCTGCAAACTCTTTTAGGGAACAGGCGTTAAAAAAGACTGTTTGCCCCTTTTGACAACAGCACAGACTTTTCTCAATGATGTCTAATGCTCACTTAAATTCAGTTTTGACAAAAGCATCATCAAGGGCCTGCTTAGTTGGCCCATCCCAGAGAATATCCTGAAGACCTTCTTTGGTGCCATTCCTAAAATTATCTAAGTCCAGCTTTGCAAACACATAATATCTTATCCCTATGTTTTTGCCACTCCTTAACCCTAAACCTACCCTAAGCTTAACTCATCAAGTAACCTGTTCACTCCAGAAGGGAACAAGGTGATTTCTTAAGAGCCATAAAAGGGACACGTCTCCTCTGCCCACACCACACCACCATCACCAGGATACCTTCCAGCCCTTTCTTGCATCTCCCCACTATCATCACTTTCAAAGGAGAAATAGCTCACCCATAGTGAGCTATTTCAGCCCAGGTCTGACCATTGCTCAGTGATCTTAACTAGAAACAGTCCTGAATTAGGGTTGGCTTCACTTTTCAGAGCACTTTAACAACCCATACTGTAATCCCAGCTTTAGAGATTACATATGATGTCTACTCAACTGGAAGAGAGGGCAAAAACACAGCAGCTTTTTGGTAGGAAATGTGAATGGAGTCTGCTCTCCACTTACCTCATGCCTTCCCTCCCCCTAAGGTGGCTGCCAGTCCTCACCAACATCTTAGCACAGTCATATCCTCCATCAAGAAATCAACACCTTCTAATCCCAAGTATGCTATGAACAAATTGCATTACTTTCCCAACCTTAATCTGAATCCACCTTCTAAAACCAAAATAAATTACAGGTTCACACTTTCTATCATCCCAAAAATCTAACCCTAAATCTCACCATGTCCTTAACCTTGGACAAACCAGCTGTGGTTGCTAACATCAGCAGTGAATGCTGTCAGAGGAAGCAGCTATACAGCCTGTTAGCCTCCTTTCCTTGCAGCAGTTGCTTCATCTCCCTTTGAGGTCCAGAACAGTTCTCTCATTCCAGGAGCACTCATGGATGGAGTTTAACCCTGGAGCACAAAGAGCGAGGATGTATGAACAGCAGGAGAGTTGAAATCACCCGGCACCTGGCCTCAGCACAGCTCACCTTTTGAAACATGCTGTGACCACAAGCAGATGGGAATTAACCATTCTTTGAAGCGCCTGGAGCAGGCATGCGGAAGGCATGCATGGCCACGGTCTGTGGGAATGAGAGAGGGGGCCCTCAGCACGCAAGCCAGTGCGATCCATGCACAGGGGCAAAAACTGAACCAAAACACACCCCACCTGGTTGCTGACTGTTGTGTTTTGCAGGCACTGGAGGCACAACTCCAGCCTCTCATGCAGAGGTGTCACCTAGCCTCACTACTGCGTGGTCAGCAGAGGACACCCTGCAGTTTACAAGACTGAAGATGCTGAAGAAAGCCCAGATGTTTGATCTACAGTGCTGGCAATAGTGAGCCACTGCTCGAGGCCATACCCACGCTTTAACCTCTGTCGATCTCCTCCCATCACTTCCCTCAGGGCCCTTTGGGCAGCAGAGAGAGCTCCCAGATGAACCAGCCAGACTCACAAGGTGGTCCTGGCCTGATCCAGCCTCAGGATGAGACCTGGCAGGATGCTGCAGGAGGTGCTCGGGGACATTTGGCAGAGGTGGGGTGAGGTGTTGGTGGCATAGTAGGCTGCAAGGGGATGTGACACTATATAGTGCTCACAATCCATTGGCTGACAGCTCTCGACTTTTAAATATTAAGAGGCCTTCGAAAACAATCATGAAAACTTGAAATTATCCTTTTCTTTCTAGAAATCAACCAAATACGAAAAAAAAAAGACATGATGTCACATTGTCCCTTTTGCAGGAAGTAAGGCTTGAAGAAAACCTCGAAGGACAATGTCTTGCCAAAAAAAGGAAATATTTGGCCACAAGGCAACACTAGTTACAGTTCTAGTGTACTAGCAGACAGTAAAGCCTAACATCAGTAACAAATACATCCTGTGGTGAGAAATCAGGTGAGTGGCAGTCATTTCGCCTCAGTTTATGCACCCTCTGAATTACTTTATGCCAGCTAAATTGGAAACTTGTCCTCCTGGGGCTTCTATCTTGTACTCAGCAGGGTCAAGCTTCTCCTCAAGATCACCTTATTTTCTGGAAAGATGGGCTCCAGGATCTGTCATTTATTGTCATCCAGGTTGTTCACTTTACACTTGGTTCTGATGAAGAATGTAGCGACAGTCTTCCTGCCACCTTTCTACCTGTCCCACACTGGTGGGACAAGGGTTTATTGGGCTGGGTCACACTGTGTATTCTCCAAATGCCAACGCTAGATGGTATCCCTAAACCTCCCGAAAAACTGCTCAGCCTAGTCTCAGCTTGGAAATCTCAGAAACAATTAAAAGGGAGGAGTTTTTGCACAGTTCTCAGATGGACTGCAACAGTCCTTATACTGCTGAAAAACTGAAAGATAATTATTACGATCAATGGTGTATGCATGCAAGATTTCTTGGTTTTTAATTTGATACAAAAATATTATGAGGCTCATTGAAAAAAAGGGCAAGTTTGAAGTTAGCAGGGAGTAAGAACAGCATAATACTACATACGTGCTTACTTTTGGAGATGTGGTAGGTCCCACTCACATCCAACTTCGGTGGGAAATGGACTTCTTTCACTTGTGTTCTAAACCAATGAGCAAATAAATTGCACACCTACATTTTGTCTGAGAGAGTTCCCACCCCTACGGGATTTTAAAAACACTAATACATTTGTTTGTTTAAATATTTAAATATTAAGTTACTCTCACTGTAACTAATACTTGTCTCAAATGTAACATTGGATATGTAAATAATCTGAAATACAGAGATGTCATGGCCTGTATGCAACGTATGTTCTGACAAAGTTTATGCCTATTTCTTTTTCCATTCCAGTATTTCTAAGACAGGTATACTGGCTTTTGGCATGGACTGAAAGTCAGCATTTCCAACATTGTTGCTGTTGGAAAACAAAGTAGCAATTACCCACTCCATGTGAAAATATCTTCTCTGAATATATGGCATTCTTTTCTAGTACATTTGAGGGAAATACATGTGTGCATAAACGTGCTATTTCTTTGTACAGCTTGGTGAGCTACAGGAGGCAGGGCCAGGCACTCCTGATGCATAGGTGGGAGACTTGTGATTCCTGGAACCCAGAGCAAACTGCAGGACTGGGCTGTTCTCCTGCTGGTTTTGACTAACAAAGCAGACATAAATCCACACTCTAGCCCAAAGCACACAGCTTGACTTGAAAGATCTATGCTGTTGAATACTTTGTCCTTGAACAAGCTGATTGCACAGATAGATGTGAAACAGTGCACTCAAGCCTATCTCTAATTCATTTCAACATACGTCCCTAACTTTATTCTCCCTGTCCTGCTTCTTTTGCTAAAAAAGGTAGAATTTTAAAACTATAAATTCACTTTCTTTTGTTCTCAAGTACTCTCTGTGGTATAGTAAAAACTAAAACCTTATGATGTCTTATGAATGCTATTTTAGTAAAACAGTTTGTAAAATATGCTTGCGTTCCTCCCACGTCTATTGTTTCAATAATTCTATTATGGCCACTCACTTGCTTAAGCTTTTAAGTGCAATGAAGAAGCTGGAGATATCTGACAGCATGTAATACACTTTGATCCTTGTTTTTCTGCAGCAGGCTGGGAAATCCCCATGAATAATAGGAAAGGAAATCTAGGGGTTTCCCTGAAGATCAACAGGCTGTCTGAACATCCTCTAAAGCAGTGCGCAGCAGAACACTTAACAATCCAGCTGGGAATAGTATGTACAAGTAGGAGTGGTTTGGTGGATATTGCTTAGGCTGAGCTTTTGCAGGAAATTAATAATAACTAACACACAGCTCTTCAAGTAAGATGATTTCGCTTTTCTTGCTCAGCACCACATCCAAGGAACAAGGAACCACAGATAATGCTCAAGTGGCTTTCAGTTTTGCACGTGGCAAGTAAGTGGCTGTGCAAAACAATCAAGTAAATTGTCACTTCACTGGAAAAAGAAGTAGCACAGGGAGAAAAACTATTCACAACTCACGAGCAAATTTATCAAAATGTACCTTTAAAAAAAAGCATAGTAATACTTTTAAAACTTCACAACAATTTGCTTTTCATTTGGAAAAAGTTTGCATTTGTTCCGCTTTTTCAAAACGGAACACTTTTATTTTTGAAAATGCGACCTAATTTAAGAAGAAGAAGAAGAAGAAAAAGAATGGGGTTAAATAATCTAGAAATAAGGAAGAAGTGTTAGTGAGGAATATGCAAAATGTTTTATTTGAGGGAGAACTCAAATCTGGGGCTAGTTCTTGGTTTGCTTTGCAGAAATAGTTTTGGTTCAGTCAGACTTCAGTTAATTTCTACTCCATGTTCAGTCAGCAGTTCCTCACATTCAGTCAGCATGATAAAAGTGAATTAATCAGCCACCCTAGCCTGGAATAACCTTTCTAATTATAACTGATTGTTTTTATCACACCTAAATACAGGCATCCATGTCCTGAAGAGGTGACAACTGATTTTGCTGTATTTCCCTGACTTCAAGGGCTGTGAGTTCTGGATGCCCCAAGGTTCCCACTAAAATCCTACAAAGGTGTCACATCTCAGCCTCTGCTACACCATGTGCATCTGCATTTCAAGCAAACATTGTCTTTCCCCTCACTGAGCAGGTTAGATATTGCTAGCTAAGGGGAGGGGATGTTGCTGCCTCATACTTTCAGGCAGAAAGTATCTGACAAGAGCAATAAAAAGGCCTATATGTTACAGACAAGCTGGCATGAAAACAAGAACAGACGAGAAAGCAAAGTGTGGCATTGTACAAGACTAGTTGTTGTATGGCTACTTGAGGACTTGTGCCAATAAATAGTGGCAATAGCAAAACCTATGTAAGGGGTGAAAAAGAGTGCAGTATGTTTTACCCAGCTTCACCAACATCAAACACAGGTCAAAGACAGGTGACACAACATTTCAGTCATGAACAGTGGGATATTGCAATACTTTGTTTTTCTAGTGTCTCCACCATTTTAATGAAAATGCTCCCTCAAAACAGTTCTAGTGGAAAATAAGTAGTACATAACTGTCCAATAATAACTCTGTGTCTCAGCCCTGATGCAATTATCATTTTCTTATCCTACATGAAACAGATTTGGAATAAAGTGGAGAGTAATTTTTGGTAGAAGAACTCTTATTCTGTCTGAAGGCCACACTCATTACGTCCGTTTCCTCCTCTGCCCCCATACATGCCATTATGTGCAATGGCACATTTTCAAGTGCATTTTGAGAGCAGTTTCTGAATAAGAATCGCCCTGGAAAGTAGACATGCCTCATTTCTGGATTTGAGTTAGGTGTGAAATATACGGAAAACAGCTCCCTCGTGTTAGGATTAGTCTTGGGCTGCTCAGAAATGGAACCCCTTGTTTCCATCAACTTTCAGGTAAAAATACGCAAGAAACTTGCAGCCATGGTGCTAGAGGACAGGATACAGCATGTAAGTGACATCTAGTTCTCACTTTGGCTACCAAAATTATTCTTTTGGTCCCAGCACTAACTTTCAACCGCAAAGTCTGCCTTCTTTTCTTGATGGGGGTGGTTACCAAAAATGTGGAGACTGTAAAGGCAGAATCAATAGCAAAATCTGATGACAAAAAGATTCAAGAATATTTAACATTTAACATTTTTTTAACATTTAACTCAGGCTCTCTTACTGAGAGATATATATATATATATACACTCTATACTGCAAAACTTTGTGCTCCAGGACACAACAAAAAAGATAAAGTTTTACAGTTTTAGATTTACATAAGAGAAGACAATCAATGGTTACAAATCTAACACACTACAGGTAGTTTTCCAGTATGTGGTAGTCTTACTTATTGTACTACCCTCCTGAGAATTTCTTTAATTAATTATTTCTTTTATGTTTTTTTCATTTAAGTGTCTCTCTGTCTGAACTTACATTCATGGAATACATATTAGGAAGTATGTATTTTATATTCACGGAATTTCTAAGCTTCTAGAGGTTGTGGTCACTAACGGCTACATTAGTGATAAGATTTTAAACCTGCTAAAATCTATTCAGTCATCTGTTGCACCAATAAACACAGCATTAATAGAAATACTATGTTATTGTGAATGTTAGAAGTTCATACTTCAAAGGACATACGCCCTGTATTTTTAAGCCAAGTGACTGATCTAATTGGTATCATCTTTATACACCACAAATCCTTCTCACAAATACCTTTCATGTTTGTTATTCACAAGGATTATCTTCCACAAAAATATACTACCATTTACCAAGCAGCCCACAATAATTCTCTTACATAGTCACCAGACTGTATATTCATTTCTCTGTGACCCATGTGCTCTCTCACGTCACTTTTTTCCTCCTTCTTTACAAGGAAATTGATCCATAATTTCAAGACATGTACATCTGTATGTGCAGAAATAAGTTTGCTTTGATGTTGATGTTGGACCTCCTCTATTAGGAGGAATTCAGGTCTCGGGGTATTGCTATCTTACACTATGCAGTGGGAATTTACAAACTAACTGCAACAGAGTCTGATTCATCTTTCTACTGCTGAATTTCACATTCCTTCCTTAAACACCTGAAAGGAACATTCTTAATCATAAAGCAAACCGGGAAGTTTAAGTGGAAACTTAACTGTTTACTTTCCTTCACAATAACTGTGTTGCCTTTGTTTCTCATGTCACACTCCGTTTGCACTTTGCTGAATTTCCTTGCTTCCTTTCCAGCTCTTATATAGCGTACCTGGCGATGTCTCTGCTGATCTCTTTGGACATTGCATGTCTCAGGCAGCACTTAACTGCAAGCCCTGCTCTTGCTCTGTCCAATGCACACATGAACAGTTTGGAGATGGCTTTTTATGGAGGCAGACTGGTGCTTTGTGAAGGCCAAAGAAGCGTGTGGAGAAACAATTTGTGTGGTGGAAGGGAGGGATATCTCCTGGTGGGGAAACTGGTCAGACACCTAGGAGGAATTGTGGGAAAAGGCCGGAAAAGGAATCCATGGACTCATGAATTTGGTATGTATAGTGAAGAGAAAGAAAATTTGAAGGTCATGAGGAGGACAGATGATTCAAATTCAAGTCAGAGATATTCATGGCCCTGACTGTAGTAGGACTTTCTGTATTTAACAGAGATCGAAGGTGGGCTTAAGACAGATTCTCAGAGAACCATGACCAAAGACAGATCAAAGATCGCTTTCCAGATGAAGCTGAATGGCTACAACAGGGAGACAAGGAAAGTCTGAAAAAATCTTCCATTGAAGTTTTACTTTGGTTATTAACAGGAACATCAGATGCTGT
This sequence comes from Steatornis caripensis, assembly GCA_013398225.1. Lineage (NCBI taxonomy): Eukaryota > Metazoa > Chordata > Aves > Caprimulgiformes > Steatornithidae > Steatornis > Steatornis caripensis. Next base: position 113,211 of record VZSC01000407.1, read on the forward strand.
CCAGGTAGCATGTAGCACGTAGCACTGAAAAATGCAGAAATCAAATGCATCTTCTACATCCAGAGCTAGCAGTCATGAAAGCCAGAGAAAGTTACTCTGAAAGAAAGAAAGAAAAGGAGCCTTACCTTTGTTTGTTTCCTTGAACTTGTGAAATAAAAGTAGGCTTCAAGCAGAAATTTGTTTCCCCAATTTTAGCAAGAGAGTTGATGTCTGTAACTTGTCTTGTAAGGTTTTCCACCAGGAGAAAATTTACAGAATAGAAGTATATCCTCCATGGATATTACTTCCAAGTGAAATAAGAAGTCATAAAAATATCAGTCTGATAGAAGTGGGAGCAAAAAAGAGCCCCACCAACACATGTCAGCTGTTTTGGAGGGACTGGATGTGAAGTAGTTCTCACTAATCTTTGACACTGTCAACAAGGAGGCCAGTTTTGATAAAACATGATGACTTGATTCAATATTTACTGAACGTGAATGAAACGTATCTGCTCACTCAAACCAGCACACAAACAGGTTTTCTAACTCTTCTGAGATATTCTGTTATTTAATTTCCTACAATGAAACACGTTTCGTGTAGTGAAGAAATCATAAGTTATACTTTTCTCCTGACTTCACTCAGTTTTGGAAAGAGAATGTAGGAAGATGCTTCGTGCAAAATAAGAAGAAACTCTGTTTTGTGACTCAAAATTAACTACATGGCAATAAAGTATGACAAGATCAAACACAGTCCTTTACACCCATATCAAAGACCTTAATTTTCTAGTTATTTCGCTTATAACTTCAAATTTCTCCAAAATGTAAAATAGATTGCAAAACACTTAATGTCAAATTCCTGACCAATGCATGTGACACAGGTGATTAGCAATGTCACAATATTTCCAAATAGCTTGTAAGACTGCAAAAGTGAGCCTTGTATTTTTAGAAGAACAATGAACAAACCAAGCCACTGCAAATGTTGCTGCACATTTTGAGTGTATCAAGCTCTGCGTGGGAAATTGTTTATTTACAGTTCCTAAGGTTCCTGAAGAAGACTCTAACACAGCACATGAGCAGTTTTCTGTGTGTGTCTTGGGAGTTTTATGGTGAGTACCTATCAAATTTAAGAATGAATCAATATCATGCAGAAATCTGTAGGGTCTTCTGTAACGGCATCCCAATTACAGAAGATCCTGGGTTAAATAGAGTTCAGCTTCATCCTCCCAGGTTATGCTTCATATAAATTTTTGCCTTTTTCCAAATCAATTATCTAAGTTTCTCTTTCCTAAATTGCTGGGTTCAGAATTAAAGTGAAACACTGCCCAAATGAAAATCAAAGGGTAGTCTGTCATTTTTACCTCAGCTGAGAAGAATTTCACCACTGTAGTTAACTTTGTTATTACTAGTATCTTACTGGCTGCAAATCTCTTCTTCATTGCAATTCTATTTAAACAAAGACTTTGGATGTCACCCGGATGTTTACTTAAGTTATATTTTACTTTATTTGAGACTGACCTTATTTATGTCCTATGGCCATGAAAAGACTTGCCAGTTGTTTATAACCCTCTCTTCTTTGTAAGATCAGTAGAATCTCTGATCATATTTTCTGGAAGTGATGTGCATTCATATTGATAAAGTGACTGTCAAGATAAATGTAATGTGGAGCATAAATTTCTTCTAAGGCACTGTACACAAATTAATACAGTTATTATTTCAAAATTTACTGCACTGGATATGCTATTAGTCTTATTCATATGTTAAGAGACTCCTACTTAAATAATATAGCATGCTGTAGGTTTGCTCCAAACTTAAATGCCATGGACTTGGTTTCTCTGGATACACGTATATGCATTGCTTAGAAGACACAACAGAGGAGTGGTGTGGTCCGTACTGCTGCAACACGGCTCTAGTTGTCAGCTCCTTCACAAAGTTATTTTTAATGCTAGTGTGCCCATGTGCTTGCATAGGGGAAAAGAGGTTGCATGCACACATTCTCTAGTGAAAGAGCAACTTGGTTGTGCTCTATAAAGAATCCTTTTAAACACATGAAAAGTATCATAAGAACATCACTTCAAGTTCAGCCTACAGGCTCTGTAACTCATCCTTCAAATATTACACAAGCCTTGGTGTTCCAAGCACTTCCCAGAATTTGAATTTTCTCTAAATTTTTAGAAGGTCTGCTTCTGTGGGATGAAAGATCATTCAAAAAGGTTACAAGATTGTTTAATTTTTCTAAATAAACTCACATACCACAATTCTCCAAGATGTTGTTCAGCTTTACAAGCTTGCTGAACTAGTCAACAATAATTAGTTTCATAGAGTAATTTTATGCATCTTTTTTCCTCTTTTTTTGCCCCACTGCCAGGAAGAAGAGAGTTTTCTCAAAGGGCACTTCTATTTACCCAATGAGTGACCCCTCAGGTAAATACACCCCAAACACATCAGTGAAAGCATTCTCCTAATGTTCATTTGTGAAACAGTTTTGTAAAGTGTTGGAGATCCCACATAGTGATAGCTTTGCTCTGGACATAACAGGAGATTAAAAAATCTTAGTTTTAATTCTGCCTCCCATGCGTGCATTTTGTTAACATGTTGTGTCACAACAATCCGACACAATGACAGGACCCTTAATATCCCCTGATTTCAGCAGGGTACAAAGACAAAGAAACCAATGGCAGTTTCTGGGAACCATCTTAAGAAAGCACTACAAGAAATCCACACCACTTTGGTGAAACATACTTGGTTTAGTCTGCTTATGTGTCGTTGGGGCACAAACAGAAGGTCAGTAACAACGGGTATCTTCCCATCATGTCTTGTGAGATACAATGCACCTTGACAGCTACCGAACAGTATCACACATTGGCACAGGTCTGCACATCAGTTCAACACATGGACAAGCATTTAGGATAACTTTCTTGTTTCAAGGAGTCTTATTTTCTAAATCTTATTTTCTTCATTTCATAAGGGCAGCCTCCTTCTAGCAACCAGTGGTACTTCTGAAAAGTGATAGGTGGCTGCAAAGCAAACCCACAGAGGACTATGTACACTCACCAGACCTCCACACAAAGTAGTACACCCAGAGGAGAAGAAAAAAAGCTATCATCAGCAGACATTTCCTATGAAATAATGAACTTCCTTATAATTTTATTTTCAAACTGCTACTTTTTCATAATCACAGAGAGCCCTTCTCCTCTCAGGATACACAAACCACAGGATTCTGATGACTCACACCAAAAGAGCTTTCAAACACACTGAGGACGGAAGAGCATGCTGTTTCTGCATTAAAGCTTCCTGCCAAAGCCCCAAACTAAGCATACATAAATATATTTGGACAAAGTTTTAGCAACAACAAGAAATTCACCTCACTATAACCCTTCCGGTGAGACAGTCTTGCCCATTTTATGAACTGCCTGATGGCATCCTGTTTGCCATACACTTCCTCTCTGACAATCACAGCTGAAAGCAAAATACCTGTGGAACCATTGTTTGCACACAAAGGTGCAATACTGACTTTCTGATGCAAGGATGTAATACCTCTCCTGTCTGATGGTCAGCAGAAAAGGTGATTGGGCTGAAATTTTGAGTGCCCTTTGGACAGGATCTGCAATTTATTGTATCTTTATATGACCTTTATCACAATAAACTCCTAATCAGTCAAGATCTTGGTCTAACATCAAAAGTATATTAAAAAGTAAAGTGAAGTTGTCTCTTCTTGGAACTGTAAAGATAAATCCTACAGCTGTGGCAGCATCTCCTCTCCAAAGCATAAGTACTGAGCATAATGCTCTGTAGTGTATAGGAATCTTTCTGGGGAAACCTTAAAGAGAAAAGGTCTGGTGAGACGAAATATTCATGGGGCTGAAAGTACAGTCGGATGCTGTTGCTGTCAGTAAAGCCATTTGGTCTTTTCCACAGTGCTTCTCTGGAGACATGCCATCACATTCACCTGCTGCTTAACACCAGATAGCACTGCAGGGGAAGTAATGAAGTCTGTCCAGCCACATCTTTCTCAAAGCAAAGGCTGAGTATCCCTGAAATATCTGTCTCACTGAACTTAGGTAATTTCTCAGACCATGTCTTGGACTTTGATGGAAACGAGTCAGCAGAAGCTCAACCGAAATAGAGCACACAAGTGTGAATGGTTCGCAAAACAGTAAACTTCAGATTCGAACAAACACCAGGGGCCAGCAAAAGACCTGCTTTCTCAAATTCTTAAACTACATTTAGTTGATATCCTGTATAAAAGTGAATGCCTGCCTTGAGGGAAAGGTGTGAATCGAAGTCATGCAAAGCTCTAAGCTGCTGAGATGGTTCTAGAAGTGCAGAGCGAGACACCAATGGGCTTATAGAGGACCTCAGGTTTTGCAACCTGAATCGCATTCTCTGCAGCTTCAAGTGAACTTCTTTCAGTAATTTGAAGTTAAACTGTTTATGCTGCAGTCCCCAAATCCCAGATGCCAACCCCTTACTGACTGCAGCTCCATTACTGAGGACAGCGGTAAGTGCTATAGCACCCATTCTACACCCTTCATAGAGGCAGAATTTCTGAATAGGGACAGAGCAGTATGGATCCCAAGCAAGAAGGATTGGTGATTTGTGGGGTAGGATGATATATGTTTGTTGGAAACCTCTGGGTGTCTGACATGGAAACTGTGTAGACAGAGTACAAGCATTGCAAGTGCACGGCGAGGACAAGAGGCAGGACATCTCACACTTCAGGAGGATGATAACCATCTTCTTTATCCACCCAATTCACAGCCACATTATTATCAGTGTGTGGAAAGCAGACGACAACAATTTGTCTGGGGTGATGAGTACATTCAGCCATTTATGCTTTTGTCACTCCCACAGAGAATTACTGTGCTCATTCCCCTCCTTCTATCAGCTGCATTTCATAGCTTTTCATTATTCTTCTCCTAAGATATCAATGTAAAATTCAGGGAATACGGAACACTACACATGAAAGATTTAATGGGTTTTTCCTGTTGCCATTCTTGCCTTTAAATCTTTCCACGTCATTCAAAGTTATTGTGGGATATTCTTTCTCCTTTATACTTGTAGACGAAGGCATATTTTGCTGCAATTACTGTATAAGATCTTTAAAGGGTCTTGAAGCAGTTAATTCTATAAATGCATAGTATTATTACCCAAACATTGGGTTTCTTTGCCCTTTTTGTGTTAAGCTCCCACCCAAACTATTCCATACATGAAAGTTTTCCTAAGAAACCAAAATCATAACCTGCATTTTGTGTAGAAAATGAAAAGCAATGGTTGCAGACACAGCTATTAGTTCCCTGATTTTTATGTCCCATTTGGTTGTTCAAAATCTGCATCATTCTGGATATTTGAAGGAAGCATAAACTTAATATCAAAACAAAAGGTGGCATGCGCATGACATAACAGGACAATGGGTCCTGGAAATACAGAGAAAGCATGTTAGGTGTATTCTGGTATGCATTTCAGTTTTGTATTTGATTTAAATAAGACTTTTGAAACACAGTCCTATATGACATTCTCTCAAGTGAACACGGTTTATATTTTACTGTTCTAAGATGGTTGCTAAGCATTTTGGAAAAGCACACTTGAAGCAGTAATGACACACATGTCAAACAGGACATGTATGTATGTATCAAGTAAATCTTCCTGGGGTCTGTCCCAGTCAGGTATTCAATATTCTTGTTAATGACTTAGGTGATGGAAGAGTGAATGTTTTTATTGCACCATCAGTGTGATATGATCTGCAAGGTTAGATGTGATGGAGAGCAAGGTTAGAGTTCAGCATAATTTTTAAAGAAAGGGTCTGGAAACACTGGGTTCAATTTTCAGTAATCACAAGTGAAAAATTCTAGACAAACAATGGCAATCAAGTGGTTCAAATGCAGGGCTGGAAATGATAGGAGAGTGTAGCTCTCCAGAAGGGCATCTGGGGGAAGGTGGTTTCTAAACCAAACAAGACAAGGCCTTATACTGTAGCAATAAAGGCAAAGAGCTCATGCTGGAACGTACGATCAGGTATCTAACGTGAGAGAGTCAGGGAGGAATTGCTTGTGTTCCACTGATATATCTTCAGATTATTTTTGTACTCAACTTTAGCCATCCTCTCTTAAGAAAGGTGAAATATACCTACAATTATATACAATACAACTGGAGATCCAGAAGAGAGGAACAAGGATGATCAGAGGGCTAGAAAATACGGCTGATAAGAAAAGACTAAAAGAAGTGAAGTCGTCTGCTTGAGAGAGGACTAAAGGGAGGCTAGGACAAGAGTAGGAGAGACAAGCTTAGGGAAAGTGTAGTAAGGGAGGTGGAGATCACGCACTAAGAGCATGGTCTGGAGGGCCCAGATCACCTGTGGAGTCTGTGAAGGCTTCCCGCAAACGTTCTTGTAGAGACAACCAACAAATAATCCTCACTGACAACTGTCAGAAAGGAGTTAACAAGATTTGTGTCTGAACCTGCTCCAGACCTTCCAGCATGTCACATGGGCACCACACTGTAGAGAAGCAGTAGAAAAGTTTTCAGTGCTTCTGGAAGGACTAAGGGGATTAAACAAACAAAGATAACGTGCAAGGATCTCTTAATTTGTTCAGTCTTGAAGGTGACGTGCCTAGACTCTCATCCAAAATTAGATCCTCAAAAAAGACCAGAAATTAATTAAACTGAAAAAACTTAACTTTAATGGAACTAAAATTAAAACATTTTACTTCATTAATTGGTGAAACTCTAAGCAACTAGGTCAGACAGTCTAGAAACAGACAAGTTTATATGCATTTCTTCTTCTGCCCACTGTGTCTCTGCAGGCAGATCCTCATGCCCATGGCTGGTTGCAGCCAAATCACTGACTCTCTGCATAGTCATAGATTCTTCTCGGTACTTTCTAGGAAATTACCTTTTCCAACCATCTGAGGCTTGGAAGTCTGGTAGCTCTACAGGCAACAGCAATCTACACTCCTTTTCCTTCCAGAGGGTTGAAGCGACATCTTCACTTCTTAATGGAACACAATGTATCACTGAAAAGACTCAAGCAACACAAACACAATCCTTCACAACTTCATGTTGAAAAGCATACCGAACGAAGACGACAGTAAACAAGAACGAAGCATTTCTAGAGTGTGAGGCCAAAGGGAATCACTCCTGTTGTTCACGCTAGCCTCTTAAATTACACAGATCATCAAACTTCTCTGCATTATTTTTTTATCTGACAAGAGTAGGATTTTTTCTCTTAAGCATCAAAATTCCAAATCAGAACTTTCAGCTGAAGAACCTGCCACATTTTTGATAAATTGTTCCAAAAATTAGTTAGCCTTGCTGCTGCAAATCTGCACTTTGTTTCTAATCTTCATTTTTCCTGCTTCAGTTGTCATTCACTGATTCTTGTGATATTTTCATATGTCAGGTTTCAGAGATAAAATTCAAAGGCTTGCTCACAATCAGAATGGTGACAGGCTGTGATTAAATCGTGTCCTGACTTCCTCTTTGCTAAACCAACTATTTTGAGTCTCCCAGTATTCAAGGCGTTACTCATCCCTGTTGCTCCCCCGTGATCCCTCTGTACTTTATCAACATCTTTAAAAGTATTGCAGAAATAGTTCCATCAGTGGCACACGTAGAAAAAGTAAAAAAAAAAAAAACGAAGTCAAAGCTTCATTTCCACTTAATAGTTCCCAATAGATTTCTTAAGCTATTTCAGCACTGGTATTGCAGGGGGAACTTACGTACCACTCACAAATATCTTGTCACTGGTTCCCATTTAGACAACGTCGCCTACATTCTCACCCTGACCTAACATGATGCTGCTGCACCTATCTATATATTTAGATCAGATTGCTAAATCCATAATGCAGTCTCTTCACAGTTCAGCAGTTCTGCGATATTTGTCTTATGCGAACTTGAAATACTAGCCATTTTGTTTATTTTTTTCTAAGTAATTGACAGAAGTGTCAAATGTGTTAGACTTAAGCTTAGTGGAATGGAAATGGGAAAAGCTTTTCAATATCTGCTCTGAATCTTCATCTTTCACTTCCGAAAAGTTTTTGCATTTGCATATCTCTATATGTATGCATCTGTGTACAAAGAGTTAGCCCAAAAATCTTTTGATTAATCCTTTTGTCAGAAATAATGGTTTTTGTTGAAATCACCTTTCAAAACAGGGCCCATATTGGTAGGATTTTTTTAAGTGTTGTGTTTGGTAGTGCCAAAGCTTGCTATTGACATTTTAATAAAGGAAACACTGATTTTTCATTTCAAGCAATTTTCTATGTTTATTTAGATGTTTAGAAACTCTAAAATAGATAATATGAGAAGTAAATATTTTTATATCAAAAATGCCTCAAGAAGTTAAAAAAAGCAGTCAAACAAAGGTGCTTTCAAAGTGTTCATTCCTGCAGGGCATTTCAAAGGTTTCTTTTATTTCATTCTCCTTTGAAACAGACTGTAATTTTGAGATATCCTAGGAGAAAATAAATACTGTACCCAGACAACTCTTACATTTGCACCTCAGTCAATTTTCAAAGTGCTGTGGGAAGGTCACAAGGATGACAAAACTCTAGATGCTGCAAAACAGGAAGGAATTCTAAAACATGGTAGCAAAACAATGACTCATGCGGATGCCAAGCATTTGGGATGGTATGATTCACACATCTTATCGTGCCTGATTGCGGAACAACATCATGTCACAGGGGCAGAGAAACTCAGCCAGCTTCCCACTTCCAATTGCAAACAGGTCGTATCTGCTAACAGCAAGTAGAAATAGCACTTACAGAGAAAAAGCATCATTGAGCAAACAGTGTACAGCTCTGTCCAACCTGTACCCTTGCTGCCCCTAAGTCTCCTGACACCTTGCAGAAACACTACCCAGCAGCACAGTGCTGCTCTCTCAACACCGAGTGCTGCCAAGATGCTGTGAAGAGCCCACCAGATCCTCTTCATCTTCCTTGCCTGGAGGCTGCCTGAAGAGTCCGTAACTACCTCAGAGAAACCAAAGTAAAACTCAACAGCTATTTTTTTCACCCCCACAGGACCAGCAGCTTTGCCCTAGTCTTTCACATCTGCAGCCAGTATTTTGCATGGGTGAGTGAGAAAGCCAAGGGGCACAGTCTAGACAGGGAAGTCTGAACTGCTCCCAGCACTGTGTGTACTTTCTGTTAACTCCAGAGTAGCTGATAGGGCTTCTTGTTTGTTTTGCACCTTTCTTACTTCAGAGCTCCCTTTTCCACCCCACAGCACACTTAGAGACACCAGTCGTCTCTTAAGTGTTCTCATGGATTCCTCCCTTCAGCAAAAGAGACCTGGGCTCCTTCCTCCTCCTGCTCCTTACACATGCCTGCTTGAGTTTTCCTGACTAACAGTCTCATGGTGAGACCCAGCAAAGACCAAAGTTTTTACACTGAGGTCACCTGAGTCTGTGCATGCAAGTCCTGCAAAATGTGCAGAGCAAGAGTTACCACATGGCAAAATTTTTCCTGCGGCTTACATGTAGCCCTACAAGAAGAAGGAGTAAGTGTGATATGCTGGACAAAGTCAGCATGGTGGGAGATTTACAAGGTCCATGTCTACCAAAGGTACAGATGGTGTTGGAAGTGGAGACCCCTACTCCCCACAGTGATTTTTGGATGACCAGTGTGGTATCTTATGCCAGCACATGATAAGCCCACTGCTCCCTCCAGTTTCAGCAGGGTCTTTTCCTGTCCCCACAACCCTGATGACACAGAGCCACCAATACTCAGTCACCAAAGAGCAGGGGTATTTTTCCAATGAACATTCACCTCAACTGCTTTTTTAGGTGAGAGGATTTGTTTATGTATATACTTTCTGCATACAGGACAGGCATCAGGTCTTCACAGCAAAGAAAATCATTGCCAAGGAGCTGTGAGGCAGCGGGGGTTTGTTGAAGACAACACCTGGGACAAAGCATGTCTTCACAGGGTCTGCAGAGCTCAGTGTTGGGTACGGTGTACATGCTGTTATCAGCAAGGGTCCAGGGAAGACAATGGTCTTTTACAGACCATGTTATGAAGTTCAGTGCTAATGAGGAAGTGTGTGGGTGGCAAGGAGTAGCAGAAGTTCTTCTTTTCACGGTTGGCCAATCCCACCAATCTCATGAGGACAGAACAGCCTGTTGATTTGATATTTACCGTGGAAGTCCTGCTCATTGCAATTCTGCTCAATACCAAGTTTTCTCCCTGAAGGTTTTTCTCACCAGCACCCAAACACTTCCTCCAGCTGAAAATCTGAAGTCCACAACATATGTAAGTAGCCAAACCTACTACTTATTTTTCCTGCCTTTTTTTTTCACGAATGGCAGTGTGTTATCCACTGTCTGTAGACTGTGCTTCCTTCTCCTTCTTTCAGGGCTCCTGTATCCACAGAGATCTGTGAGAATGAGTCCTGTTAGCATTGTCATGTGCTTGAAGCAATTTAAAAAAATTACACATCAAGCAGCTCCATGAACTATTACACTAGTTAAAAGCAACAAAACGGGACCCACTCTTAAGCCTGTCTCCTGTGCATCACTGCCCTTTGGCTTCAGATGCGTGTTTATTCAGTTCAAAAGAATAAGAGAAAACTTGAAATGAGTAACTAAGGCCCACTGTCATCAGATCATACACCCCTCTACACATGCAAATAATTGCTAAATATTAACAATTTTTGCTAAGTCACAAAAGCACTGTCCTTCACGTAATCGTCCCATAAGCATCTTCTGAGGCTCCTTCTTCTTGTTTTCTCTATATGCTTTTTGCAGTCATCCAAATATTTGGATGTCTGCAATAAATGAAACTGATGTGAAGTTTTCCTTTGGCTAGACAAAATTATTGATTCAGATGAATTTTGCAAAAATAGGTTAGCTCAAGACCCAGACAACACTTGTATGACTGACTTTCTAAATCTCCTGCTTCTGGTAGAACCAGAAAATTACGCAAGAAAAGGTATTATAATAAAATTAACCAAACATCTGTAAAAACCATTGGGTTTCAGTCACTTTAAGTTTTGGCTGAGCATCTGACTCCATGCACACATTTGAAGAGCTTCCTAATTAGTAACCAGTGTTTTCAAAATAAATGTAATCTTACAGCTAAACTTTCTATTAATAGATGGGGCCTTGGGCAATTTTAAGAGATCCTTTCCATCATCTCAGGAAATAGCCCACACACTTCAGAAGACAGGAGGTTTCAGAACCATTACAAATTAATTAGGATGTCTACCCCTTGTCTCTCATAGTAAGATTCAAAGAATGATCTCAATAATTCAGGCACAAGGGAAACTGAGGACAATGCCAAGAAAGCCTAGTTAATTCACATAGCCCACACTTAAGAGATGAGACTAGCTTCTTACGGGCTTTTTTTGATTTTACAAATACACATCTATCAGAGCAATAGACCTAGGAATAAGTTGGATGTTTCGACAAGTCAGAAAAATATGTTTAAAAAGCACTGTCCCTGAGATTGCCAGAAAAAAACCAAATGACTGCCTTTCTTGACAATTTGTGCTGAGACTTCTTCTCATTACGTAAGTCTATATTGTTAACTGTTGGTAACTAACTTTGCATAATTGCACTGAAGCACTACGTGCCCTGTAGGAAATGCAGATATTAAAAACCTTAAGGCTTAGTATTTGCTTAGATTGGCATAAAACCAGTACAACAACATCAGAGTCTCAGCTGATCTCTATCAGATTAAATCCTGGACTACACAATATTTTATACCATCTCACTCACTCTTGTGATTATATGTGAGTGCCTTCAAGGAATGTCATTAAACATGACTACATCTAGGACACAGAACGGCTGGCCTGTGACTCAGCTTAAATTGTGCCTTTGCCTTACAAAATCAAGACTTACAGGTTGCTGAAGGTGAAATAGCTCACTGAGAAAGGACTTCATTTTTTAATAAAAACAAACATATTGACACAGAAAAATTTTACACAGCCTGATCCTTGGCTCACTGTAGTCTGCACGAAGCTTTCCATAACCACTAGCCTTCTGACTAGCTTTGATTTCTCCTTCTTCTCCCTCAGTATTTGCACCCTGCATTAAAAGCTGCCTCACCTTCTTCTAACGGAATCCCTCATCAATCTCCATCCCTGCTTCAAAATTAGAGTGTCTCCTCACAGCATAGAGAGGGACAGGCCATGTGGTGGGAGCTGTTCCTCCAGGCATAATTTCCCATCCCCCCCACCCCGGCGCCTGTTGCTGATGCAATGATGGGCATGCTGCCATGTGGCCGAGAGCCATGGACACTCCCTTCCCCTCAGCACCCACTTTCCACTGCACCTGAGATTTTGTAAATTGAGCTTTGTTGAATTTGCAAGGTTATCACGCCTATAATCAACCCCCAGAACCCAAACTTCTGTCTAAGAGGCTGGAATAAATGACAGTCATTATAACTATTAACCGCAATAACCACTTCCCCAACTAACCACACACTTGAAAGCTGATTTATCAAACACCTGCCTGTTTCTAGCTACTGAAATACATGCATTGCTCTTCCCAGCACTGTGAATTCTCAGAAGAGTTGTTCATTGGTACTAGTATGCAAAGGGTGTGTTACCTAGAACATCTGCGTTTGGGGCAAAAAAGAAACGCATTGTGCTGAATTCAGCTGTCTGCTGTAAGCTAGCTTTCCCTGGGTGAAATTCAGAGTTTAATATAGACCCAGACAGTCACAAAGACAGTCATGAGCAGGTACGTACATGAGAGGAATATACAGAATTTCTGTGAACGGCACACTTGTGTGGCCAGACAGAAAGTTCAGCAGGGAAGAAGGTCAAGTAAATACTAGCCAGCTAGCTGTCATACTGAACAGAAAGTGTAATATGCACTACCCAAACTTAATTCATTCAAACAAATGCCTTGTTGCACTCAATGCATCTCATGGGTCTAGTTTTTACTGCTTTAGGAAACAATATTGCACACACTTTCTTCCTCTTCCTATGTTTTGGATTTGCAATCTATTTTGGATTTAAAGAGAGTCCTGGGACTTTTCTTCCTGTTACTCACAATAATTAAATACTGCTTATGTACTTCACAGTGGAAAGGTTTCCAAATTATTTTTTCTTTTGATTATCAATCATTACCTGCTGGAGATTTTGCCTCTTTTTTTCTTTTTTTTTTTTTGTTTAATTGGCTTTCACAACTAAGTCCTTTCCTTGTGTACATCTGGTTGCTCTTTTCTAACTTGCATGACAGGCTTACCTTTTACTTCTACAGTTTTTGGCACTTGTTCTTTAGAGTTTGTTTTTTCTCCCTGTGCTTCTGCCTTCTGCTTGGGCAATAAAATCATTTCTGCCATCCTGTTGATTCTATCCATAAGCATTATCTCTGACTTAGCCTCTGTTCCAGACAGATTAAGTTTTGTTTTCTTTTTCATCTTGTTCCTGACATTCTCATCAACCATTGTTAGTAACTTTATCCCCTCCCATATTATAGATTATATCTTTAGCTTATTTTGCTCTGAATATACATCCATTTTTCCTTCGTTCTGTTTTCATTTACTCCATTGCTCTCCATCCTCTCCCTTGCTAGGGCCTTAAGTCTTAATTTGAATACTGAAGATCCTTTCTATATGATTTTCTCTGCATCTTCAAGGCCATTCAAAATGCTAAGACAATATTCCAGGCCTAGAATTTTCTCCGGGTCTGTTCTGCTAACTCTAACCCCACTATAAAATTTTCCCGCTCTCTTGTTCTGACAGTTTTCCCAATACTGTTATTTATCTGGTTTTCTCTGTTATTCTGCCATTTCTCAAACAATGTACCTTCACTCTCTGTGATGCAAAACTGCCTTGCTCATTTATTATTTTACTTATTAATTTAAATTCATTGTTCATTAAGAAGCATCTTTCACAGTTTTGTCCCATGTATCTTCCTCGTTAAGATGAGATTTGAGAAACTAAAAGCATTGCATACATGATTTATGATCAATAACCTTGGACATACCATTAAAATATTGCATAATTTTTGGATGAATCCTTTGCCTTAATTTTCTGTTGTTCTCTGGCTTTTTGGGCTACAAGGGCTCATCCCACGGCTTTCACCAGCCCTGAGGAGCACCACTTATCTGGAGGCCACCAGAGCGTAAATCACCTGTATAGCCGTGGGCTATAAATCACCTGCATTGCGGTGATGTATTTGCATCCATTTACACACCAGAATAGTTTGGGCCTGGAGTTATCTATCTGTTGCCATTCTGTTCTGCAGTGCCAGCTGCAGAGGTTCCACACCTGTGTGGAGCTATTTCAGTCCAGCTGATAAATAATAAATAGAAATAATTCTGATTACTTAACAACTCTTGAACTCAAACCTGTGCACAATTTGCTTGGGTGTCATTATACCCTATTAATTTTAGAAAAAGACATCTGATAAAAATTGTAGGCAACTCCAGCATTAAATAGTTTTTATTTAGGTCATTCAGTCATTAAATGTTTAAGTTTCCAGATTTGTATAATCTTTTTCATTCTCACGTGTTAAAAAAGAATGTAAGTCTGGGGATCATGACCCATGGATTCCCCTTGATGATGTTCAATGTCCAACAGGAAAAGAGTGTTTGTTTATTTACTGGGAAATGGGAAAACATATTTAACTAAACTGCTGAACACAGGTGCTTTGGCTGTTTATGCCCATTCATACAAGTCTAAGCCTTAGTTACACATATGAGGAAATGGTTCATGAGATTCAAGACATCAGGACCCTGGTGTAAGGAGTGATTGCTCATAACATGTCTTAAACCTTCTGTCCTTCCTAAAAGATCATGCACGTAGAAGTAGAATCAAGGAAATCCAGACCTGGCAAGACAAAATTTCTGAAGCCAGAAGTAGCCAGAACCTCTTTATATATCCTAAAGAAAAATATACAGTGAAATAACTACCTAAAAATAAATGTTTTATAAGGTAAATCACAGGATACCACTAAAAATCCCCAAATGATTCTCATTTCCCCTTTTTATTACCTGTTTGGAGGATCATTCCTTTACAATTTTTGAGGACTTAGCAAATCTTTTAAATACATTAAACTTCCTTTCTCCTCCTGACCGGTTTTTTCCAGTGAAGCCTCCGGATATTTGTCTGTCAATGATGATACAAACGGATGCAGCCACCCACAGCCTTGTGGTTAGCCCTTCAGAGTCATTCTTGTTTCTATGAATGCCTACACATCAAGACCCCTTTCTAATCCTATTTTGCGATTAACTCCAATGTCTGATTAGAGGGGCACTGCTAAGATTAGCCAAGGGGGAATTATGAAACATGCAAGCAGGAGAAAAACTGCAGTTGATACTAAAAGTCAGAAGTTGCAATGTTGATAGCTAGGAATCAGTGTTAACAGCAGGAAAAAAATTTTTTGCCTACGGATTTTCTGCGTTCAAATGTCTGTCTTGTTTGGCCTTACATATCTCAGCTTCAGCCCGCTCAGTTTGTTTAGACTGTGTGACCTAACAGTGGAAGGCTTAGTTTGTTTAGTGGTAATGGATATCAGATTTCTCATTAACAGTGGCCAAAAATGTGCTCAGTCCCACCAACACACATGGGAGCAGCAAGCTTTTAGTGTCTTTGAAAGAGAGGGCTATCCACTTGAAACTAATGAATCCATAAAGCTTGACAAATAAATTGTGGTCACTAATTACACATTGATTACTTTTGTACTTATTTCACTAATTAAAGAGCATAAATAGCTGGAAATGGCTGGGGAAAATACATAGTTTGTCTTCCCAAAACCAATAGTCTCTGGTCAAGATCAAGCTCAGTCAGACTTCAGTATTGCATGCTGATGTGACTCTGATGCACTGCATAAACTCCACTGCTGACTCTGAGACGAGATCTCAAAAAGCAGAGGTTAGAGTACCACGTGCTGTTTGTTGCCTCACCATGAGACACCAGTCTCTCTTCACCTCAGCACAATCTTGACATAAACTTTTGTCACCACAACTCCAGAGTGCACATGTTCTCCCCTTCAGAGGTTTCTGCCAAAAATTCCTGAATGTCTACAGAAGAGAGGTCCTAGGTGCAGAGAATACAGCTGAAAACCTTGGGCTCGTAGGCGAAACCAGAACATCAAGTTAGAAAGTTTCTTATTACTCAATGTTCACTTCAAGTACTGGATTATACAAGGTTTCCTGCACCACATCATAGATCCTCCTTTTGAACAAACAGTTTCTACTTCAGGCCCTCTACCTTCTGCCAGGTAAAACACAACAGAATTGAGAAGATTCTCAACCGTCCTGCACTTCCCAGTTCACTAAGGTCTGAACAAACCAGGTGCTTTGTGAGACATTCACACCACTCGTGACCGAGAGCATGAACAAATGCAGCTACTGTGGAAATTCCCCTATTACCTGCCCAGAGGCATCGTCATGCTCACATTATAGGCATTGCAAACCTAGAGGATGAAATGTGTGCTGAGGTCATTTGGAAAATCCTTACCCTCCTACCCAAAGGCAGCACGATAACTAGCTGGTAGAGGGAAGGGCCAGGCACAGAGGTGGGGGGTGTCTTCTGCAGAAGTAGCAGCATGTCAGAAAGACTATCTGTTTTAGAGCAACAGATATCGCTGCAGGGAGGACAGTGGTTTGAATGTTGAGAAGAACTGAGGAACAGCTTATGTTTGGTTCATGGGAGGTCTTAAAAGCAAGGTTTGAACAGGCACTTGCTTATAAATGTACAGATGGAACAGAGCTGGCAAGAATTCAGATCATGCATAGGTGGAAGCGCAAGCATTGTCTGCATGATAATCTTATTATTAGTGTTACAAAAACATGTAGCAGTCCTGGTTAGCATTAACTTACCTTTGCTCTAGATGTTAGTACATATTCTCTGGGTACTGTTACATATTCTTGGTAAGAATCAGTCCCTGCCTTGAAGAGATGACAGTATTGTTAATGTATCCTTATTGGATGAGAACCAGTTGACCAAAAGCACGTCAACAACAAAATGAACACAAGTGTTTACTCAAATAAACTGTATAGTTTCATCCCTGTGGTATTCCTATCATCTTTAAGATGCTATTCAAAAATGCTCAGAGGAGAAAACTCCTTTTTCTGTGTGAGAACACCACAGCCAAAACAAAGGACTGTGGATACAGTACAAATTTGGATTTAATTGGCTTGCAATCTACATCTTATGTGTAATTTATTCCAATAGAATGTGTTGTGGTGCACAGGACACTTCAAAATATTGTAAACAATGTAATTGTAATGTTAATTATTCTTTACGTGTAAATGATTAAGAAAGTTTTAATTTTACACCAGTTTGGACACAGTAAGTTTTCTGTATATTTTATGATGTGTGATGAAGAGCTGCTATGACTTATACGAGCACTGAAATCAAAGAAGGGAGAAGAAATGAAGTAGATGCATAGTCTTCTATTTATACATTTTTTTCCACATCCTGTATGGCAAAGTTAATGCCATGTTTCTGAAGTACCCTACCTCTTCAGTCCCTTTCTCAGTGTTGACCTACCAGTAGAATTCTGTGTGAATGGCTACATCCTTAAATTCCATTATTTCACTTTGTTTTTACAGAAAGAAAGGGAATAGCCACTTTAAAGGCTCTGGATGTACAGGCGCATATGACATCAATGCTTAAACATCAACAATTTTGTACCACTTCTCAGAGCTGAAACACTTCAGGTGACAAAGACTCAGCATGCTTTAAAAAGCATACAGGACGTGTTTTGCCATGCAAGAATCAGTATTACTTTTATTTTGCACCTTTATAATTTGTTGTTCATACCTTTAAAAATTGCCTCACTTTGGAACCCTGAAAACTAGTGAGTCTCTTTCTAGCCAGACAAGTTCAAATCCCAGGTTATTCCCACACGTTACAGTTTAGCTTTTTGATAATTACAAATGGTTTGAACAATTTATTTCTCCAAGTACTTGAGATGAACTTCAACTTTCTGAAAAAGAACTCATCCTTTTACTTCTAAAAGGCTTTTACGATTTTTTTTTAAGTTAAAAGACACATCTATCAAGAAATGATGCTCAGTTTGCAATGTTGTTAACCTTTAATTCGCCATTGGCAGATATGGTCTCAACCACAGTTACTCATACTCTTACCTCCTGTGACGCTCCCCACTTTGGCTTGGAAACAACTACTGCAACAGTGCATTTCAACAGACAGAATCAGTGACCTGGGCCAGTGTGGGAATATCACACCTCTTCCAGGAGCAACTTCCCTTTCCCATGCACTCTGCACACAACCCTAATCCTACCCTTGTCCAACAGAGGTCTTAGCCTTGCAGAGGCCACTGCAGTCCACAATCACATTGTGCTCCAAGAGGTGACAGCTGGGATATCTGCCTATTAAACTGTGCTGCCATGACTCTTGGAGAAGCCAGGATGAGACCAAATGTGCAGCTTGCTTCAGCAGGCAGTCATAGACAGCTTAAAATTCCCTGCACATTTAACGAGAGACAGCCTTCCCAATAATGAATTGGATGGTTCTCCTGACCAGTCATTAACTTATGTCAAAAGGGGAAGTTCTCCAGAAGAAAAGGATTGAGGTCTTGGAAGAAACTCAGGATTTGCAAGATGTTTTGAGTCACTCTTCCGGTTTCTTACTGCTGCTCTGTGTGTGTGTCTTTTTGTGCACTGACCAAGTAAATACCTCCTTTAAAACTTGAAATCTCAAGAGGGAAATAGTTACTGCCTCCAAATCAAGTTTTCATCATAGAATACAAAGTCACAAACCTAGTCAGGACAAAAGGTCAAAAATTAAGAAAAAAATTAAAAGAGGAAATTTGGAAATTCCAAATGTCATAAAGAGTTTTGGTTTGATTTTGACTATAGACTTACTGTCAATAATCTTTAACAACTAAATGATCCGTGACAGACTTAATTCTAAATGAACTTTAAATGAAAATTCTTCTAGAAATAAAGATTAGATTTTTTTTATTCTCAACTAAAAAGAAAACAAAATCATTTGGACTTGATAAATTTTCCTATAAATAACTTTTCCTTCTGAAAACCTTCAGTTAGTATGTATGGTACCTTTTTGACAAAGGATTATTAGTCTCAAAACCCAGCAACCAGATCAATTTACCAATGAAATTGGACCTGAGAACAGGTACAGTGTAGACTTTCACACCCCGTAAGTAATTTGAGACACCTTCTGTCCTGGGTTTGGCTAGGCTAGAGTTAATTTTCACAAGAAACTGGGATGGTTCTGACACAAATCTTTACTCTTGATGAAGAACTGGGCTTTCGCTTTGTAGTGACTCAAAATAATATCTCCTGCTGTGGTCAAATAGGAAGCATGGTATCAATCATCTTGCTGTTAATGCTGGTGTCACTTACTTAAGAGTATTACTGAAAATCCTTACCTAGAGAGGTCAGGAGGAGATAGATATAAAAATGTTAACTGTGGAAGCTCTCAGGAAAACAGTGTGAATTTCTGTGGGGTTTGGTTGTTGTGTGGAAGCTCATCTGAGCAACGCACTGAGAGTGCAATATACATATAGACCTGCACCCCAAGATGTGCCTATCTTTAATGTGCTGTTTTATATAAAACCAGAGATATGCACCATAAAGCTCTTATCTCCTTGTTTCTTGGTTATAGTTATACATTCCTGTGTCATTGAGGACATATCATACAATTCACAATGAATCAGATGGAGAAAGGTTAAGTAAACATGTCTATTTATTACAATAACCTTGAATTGCATTGAACTTTCTGACAGATTAAATAATAAAATGTACTCACCTTTGTCCTTTAACTCATTAAATTACAGACTACTTTTAAACCTCCAGCCAATATTTCCTGGAGAAATTTCTTTTACACGTCTCCAGTTCTGCACACAAGCGCAGCTGCAAAGCACTGGCTCATTGCTCTGCAGCTGCCAGCCGCGGTGCCTTGCACGGATGAAGGCTGTGGAGGGGCAGCATGTCTGGGGCTGGCCTTCTCCATCCCACTGCTGAGGGCAAACCAGAGCATTTGGAGATAAATTTGCTAGTGCAGGATGCACAAGAGAGTTTCAGTGAGAGGAGGGGCATTCCCTGTATAAGGCCATCTGCCAATGTGTGCTGTTACCCACTGCTGGCCTCCTCCCCATGCGTTGCCGCCCCTCTTGGTCCATTTGCTCATACCACACGCAGGCTGCCTGGGAGAAAGCTGCTTGCAGTATGCATGCCGTGAGTGGAGAGGGCTGCTGCTAAAGAACAAACAGGGGCTCAGAGGGATCACAGAGTCAGCTGGCCACTGAATCTAGTATGCTGATTTTTTTTTTCCCCCCAGAAGCTGGAGAACTTCTTTCCCTTAGTCGTGTGCTACGGAGCGGTAGAGGGCAAGCACATTGGGGAATTTCACTGTTTATTTGAAAGGTGTTTATGAGGTTTCCCACAGCTGAAAGACACACAGCTTAACTTCTGTTGTAGCTTCCCTGTGTTCTGGGACCTCCATGTTTGTGTAAGTGGGAGAGGAGAGGGAACAACTAGAAAGAATTCTCCTCTCAGCTGTTTGATTTATAAAACTTCAGTTTCTGATCTTCAAAAGAGAGAATTGGGCAGGTCAAGAAGAGGCACACTACCATCCACCCACACAGTCTTCTCTTGCTGTTTTCTGTTTTTGTATGCACAGCGGTGACTGCACTTTTAACTAGAGCAGAGAAAATAGCAAAGCAAACAGACTGAGTAAAAGTTTGTAAGAAAGTGTCAAAAGCCTTTTAAAATTTTAATTAAAAATTCCATTCTCTTATCTTTGAGGTGAAACAATTCACATGAGTTACCCTAGCTCTTCTTTTACCATTAAATGAAATAATACAATCAATCAACCCTACACAGAACAGGTTAAGAGCCCTCTGCTTCATAACTATAGAAGCACTGAAACTCCTGATAAACAAGTATCTGTTTTCACTGAGTCTCGAGTTCAGGCTCACTAGGAAGTAAAATTTCCCCTTACACAGGATGAAATAAGGAAACCATCAGTTACCTTAGCAACCCTTCAAAAAAAAAGCATGTGCACCTATCCAAAGGGCAACTAATCTAATTATAAATTATTGTAAAGGTTATGTGAACGACAGTAGCAAGGGGAAGCCATGATTCATTATTTTAGTCTATGGGAAACAGTATTGCCATTGTATTCCTGCATGGGCTGTTCTGCCACTGCCTTCTGCAGACTGTCTGCAAAGGGCTCCTATTTATCTCCCAGGACTGACTGAAATGCATCTACTGAAAAACCTGACCCGAGCTCACTGAGAGTCCAGCCCTTTACCTCTACCCTGGCTTGCAAGTTTTGCATACTGGAGAGGCTGGAGCCCGAAGCAGGCATTTGCTTCTTCGGTTCTGTGTGTTGCTTCTGGCATGAGACCTTTGAAAAACATTTAAAATCTCTCCATCCAAGCACTGCTCAGGGCTGCCTACCCTTAAAATCACCATCTGCATTTTAATAGACGAATAGGTGATGGGCAGCGGTGTGTATTTATACTGTAGCTACCATTTAATACCACTCAACTTACAGTGTGATTTTAGCTAGCATTTCAAGACAGGTTGGATGTGTGGTACAAAAAAAAAAAAAGTCCTGTCCCCCAGAACTGTTCTGAAAACACCATATGATCCTCATGAGCAATTTTACCCTCAATTTACTCCACAGTCAGTGTTAGCACTCTGGAGGTTGTATCTCCTGGAGCACAAGAGGTCTCACCACAGATTTCAGCTTTCAGCTTTGCTACATGTTTTACCAGAAAGATGCAGGCTCCTCAAACACTGCTGTATGAGTGGCAGAGCGCAGACATGGGGAAGCACTGGGATGGATGGCACGGAGGGAGGACGCTAGGTTTCACGGATGAGTTCTCCAGCAGGAGAAGCGATCTGTTCCCTTCAGCAGGAACACAGTTTAAAATAGGCAAAGCAGAACTTCAGCTTAATTGTTGTTTAAACGCGATTCTTAATTAACAGGAAGAAACACAGGAACTTACAGGTTGCATCTTCCTTAAACTGTTTCCTGTGCTCCTAAATTAATGCAAAAAATCCTTTCCTTCCCAGCTTGTTTGAAACAGCTAAGAGTCACTGTGAAATGAGCTGGACATCTTCACCCAGTTTTTCAGCCTGCCCTTCCTGAAAAGTCATCAACGAAAACTGTGACCATAATAAAGCGGTGGTTGGCATGAATGCTGGGTTAGTTTTTTTTTACAATGCCATGACCTTTTGTTCTCCTGGGACAGCACTGGCTGTGTGAACCACCCTTGGTTTCCAAGATGTCAAGGAGAGCCTTCCATTGCCTAAAGCAGGCAGTGGCTGCACCCATTCCTCTGCCTCAGGACCTCCACCGGATATCCCGTGCTGCTGAGCATGGGGAGCACCCCAGCCACGTCCCAGGGATGCTGGATGTACTCACCACCATCCACACAACCTGCTGTCCTCCAGAAGGATATCCCGGAGAGTTTGAGAGACACTGCCTTTCCTATCTCTAGATGCCTCCAGTACTGGGCTGTCCATTTGTTTTCTCTGTTGAGTGACACTTGGAATATGCCCCTGTATTGTCTTTGGCACATACGCCACATATTGCCGAACTTACTACAGGAGACAATTTCTGGGCTCAGGTTGGGAAAAACTTTTCCAAGAAATCCCTGGAATCCCAGCAGATCTGCTGCATTGCACTAGTACAGCCACACACAGCCCTTGGTTAGAAGCTGGGAGAACATTTGGTGAGATGGAGAAGCTGAGAGGATGGCTTTCTGTCACCTTCACATAGAAGTGAGCTGTTTTTACCTGAGCAAAATGAAGCCAAAAATCATGTTGTCCTGGTGTGGTAGAATTTTACATCAGTTTTCACGGGCACATACGGACAGCAAAGCATCATCCCTTAAAATGCAGTTCAGAGGAAGCAAAGTAAACAAAACATAACGGCAGCCTCCAGGGAAAGGCAACAGGGTCTGTTGGTAAGAGCCCAAAAATGAAACCTGGGCTGGGAAGGACCCAGTAATTTTCAGCGGCTTGGGTATTGCTTCCTTCATTCACCTCCCACTCATGGAAGGCAGTTTTCACGCCTTCTCCCTCCTCTCGGTTTCCTTAGCACCCCAGAGAGCCAGAAAGACCACACTCTTCCCAAAGCAGCCTCCTAAACATCAGTGAAAAGGAGAGTGACACACTCTTCCTCGGGCAGCACAAGCAAGGATCCCCCTGCCCTTCCCTTTCAGCTCCAGAGCCGTCCAAGTTATTAAAGGAAACTTCAGACTTCTCTGGCACTGCCTGAACAAGGAGCTGCAAATAATTTCTGCAAGCAGAGTAACAGCCTTGCTTCACCAAGATATTTATTATCCAACATTACAAACGGGAAACGGAGGTAGGGGGGAGTTGCAAGGTCACACAGGAAATGTGTAGCACAGCTGGAAATAAAAACATGGGTCTCCTAACTACTCTAACCAACAAGCTTTTTGCTTTCTGCAATAAAAAAGGCTACTCTGCAAAATGTCTTTCATTTGTCTGACAGGACAGGAGTGTTTTGTCTGCAGAAATTTAAATTAGTTTTTAATTATTATGATTGTTATTCTGTCCTTTTAAGAAAGCTGTTCAGAAAGCATTCAAAAAGGCAAATCTCAGCTCTGGCTCAGTTTCTCTCTGCCTTAATCTTCTGTGCAAAGAAAAAGTTGTTAAATCTGCATTGAAGGTGTATTTCAGTATTTCTCACTTGTACTTCAGATCTCTATCCCTTTCAAACTGTTAACCCTGTGCTGTGCTGTCTCAACGTTAGCAGTAATTTAACTGATAGCCAGCAGGAGGAGAAACAGACCAGTGTGTGATCCACCACATATGAAATATAACTAAAATTGTTTTTATGGAAAGATTAATGGGAACTTGGGGTGGAGCAGGGATGTGCAATTGCCCTCGCCAGCAGTTTTGTAGTGGAGAACTGTTTGAGCTTCAGGGCTCTGCTGGTATCTCCACTGCTCTTCTAAAGCACAGCATGACCTGGCCTGCCATCCACGGCTTTCAGACTTGTAAGACTGCACGTGTATCCTCCACTTGACCGCTCTGGGTTTGCAAAGTGCGTATTAAGGAGCAAATATATACAAGCGGTGTCACACCTCTCCACACAAGTTTTATTTTGCTCTTATTAGACCCACCTGGCTGCTCTCAGTGCTGCAACACCTCTGGTGGCATGCCATATTTCGTCATCCCTCTCAGCCCAAGTGGCATCAGAAAAAAGGACTTGAAGGAGAAAAAATGCAGGAAACTCAAATGTTTTCAAATGTATAGGAGTTACTTAGGAGCTGAAAAACTCAGGAGTTTCACTGAGATTGGCACCCTCATTTTTGCGTAGGCCGCTGTGATTCAATCATCAAAGCCAGCAGTTGTACAATCTGCTGCTGTACAGCAGCACACAGCAAATTCCTTTAAAAGGGTGCGGCCGGCAACAGGGATGGAGATTGCTTGCTTGTCTTGTCAGGACTGCAGCAGACAGGGTCAGGTGAAACCCAGCAGATGCACGGAGAGCCCTCACCTTTCCCAGCAGCTGCCAAGCACAGCAGGGATGGGAAGACCTGCCAGGCTGTGAGAAGGGGGCAATCGGAGAGGCTCCATCCAGAGGGAGCTGGCAGAGAGTCTACAGCACCACTCACTCCCGCTGAAGATCCTTCCAAAACCTCAAATTAAGTATACACGAAGCAGTGCATCCCTTTTCAGAAATGGAACCTTTTTCGTCTGTGACAACCACCTCACCTTGGCATAGCTTGGTCTTAAAAGAAGGTTTTCATTTCAGGTTACTGGTTTCCTTGAATGTGGGGTTGTGGCTTTTTTTCAGTTGCTTCATATTGGGACAGCTTTCTGTGGCAAGACAAAAATTTAAATAGGCAAGAAGATGTTGTATCGTCATAAAATCAGTCTGGAGCGTTCAGAAAAGGCCGTGGAAGTACAACCTGAAACTGCTGTACAAGATCAAAGTGAGAACATGCACTAGGATGAAAAATCAGATCTTCACTTGTAAGCCTAGCAATGAAACATCTCTTCCAAATTGTAATAAAGAAGATGGGTTGCTAGGATGTGAGAGGAATTACATACTTGTGCTCCCAATGCCTTGTCTGCATCACTGACATCCACTTCAGATAAGCGTATTTGCTGCAGAAGACTATTTATGCTAAAATAATTTCTAGACTGATGTTCCTTTGCCACTACGCAGTAATATGCAGCACTATGCTAATAAATTACTTTTAAAAACAAGAATAATGAAACAATGTCAAGTGAAAGGAAATGAGAAAGAACTTATGCCCTGATCCACATCTAAAGCCTTTGTTGCAAGTAAGACTTGGACTTGCCTGTTTACCAGTGTACTTCTTTTTAAGTCTGTCGTTCTGCTTTTGCGCACAGCAATGCCACTGAGCCAGTGCTGAGCACATCAGTGATGATACGACACCACACTAACCCTTAAACTACTGTCCCTTCGATATAAGCACCCTGGGAGGCTCAACCTTTTTGTTGTATCACACAAATTCACAGGGCACAGATACAGCAGGAAATACAGGCTGCAGCCATTATCACTTAAAAACAAGGAGGAAGGGATAAAGTCACTAGTATAACTTTTAATACACACCAATAGTCACAGCCGTCACACAGTAAGAACAAGTTTCAGGTTTGACTCCAGGAGAGGGTCAGGCATCCTTTCCCGTTGCCATGGAAAGGCTAGGGAAGGGATCAAGCCCAGCTGATCCCTGCATCATTGCCAGTGAAACATTGGTCAAGGGAGCTGCAGAAGAGATTCCCTTCTCTGGGCACTTGTACAATGACTACTATTCACTTACTTTTCCTCCAGCTACTCTCAGCATCATAACCACTTGAAAATGTTCCCTTCCACTTGCACGGAAAGAGGGATAGAGCCAACCTTTCCTACCCATGGGCACTTCTCCAAATCCTCTTCTCTTAGCCAGCCCTTCCCGTTCCCCCTTGAGTCTAAGCAAAGCAGAGTGAAAACACATGAGCATAGTGAAGCTGTCCTGTCACCCTCAGTTACTTTGCTGCTCTAGAGACCTCACCTTAGGTCTCTAACAGGGAGTGGTACATTCCTCTTACGTAGATGAATTTCAGACAGTCTCTAAACATTGATAAGGAAATTGTTAATTGTTTCTTCTTACGCAGCTGTTATATATTCAATGTGTAGCTTGAAATAGTTATCAGAGAAATTTGGACAGAATTCAGCACAAATTGTTGTTTTCCTTTTATGATCTCTCTTTGGCATTTTCTATTCAGCTAGGCAAGTGAACCTGCTTTTCTTAACAGGTACAATTTATATTGAAAACAAAAATCCAGCATCATTAAGAGTAGATCAAACGTGTGCCTTGTTTTGCCCATCTGGCTGCATTGTCAAAGGGTACCTTGATTCTCTAGGCATCTCTATGCAGCACAGATCCTGGTGTCTTCCTACAGGGCAGCATTACTGTTACCTGAAGAGAAAACCATCCTTCGAGCAAAAAGCATCATCCCAACAGCGGAGCAATCTACTGTACCTGTAAGTGTTATCAAATTTATTTGTGCTGGTATATTTAAAACAGTTCTCCCAAAACATGTCAGATTTATTCTTATCAGTTGGAACTTGTACTAAATAATTTTCTTCAAAATTTATTCTCCAAAGAGGCTG
The DNA here is from genome assembly GCA_013398225.1 of Steatornis caripensis. Lineage (NCBI taxonomy): Eukaryota > Metazoa > Chordata > Aves > Caprimulgiformes > Steatornithidae > Steatornis > Steatornis caripensis. The sequence continues at coordinate 139,738 of VZSC01000407.1, forward strand.
AATTGCTTTAGCCGAAGTAATTCACCATTGAAAAGTAATCACAGGATAATTTAGATTGGAAGAGAATTTATAGGTTGTCTGCTCCAACTGGTTAGATCAGGTTGCTCCAGGACTTTGTCCATTTGAAGTTTGAATATCTCCAAGGTCTATGCTGGGCCTTGTTCCAATATTATTACCATCCTCACATTACAAAAGTTTTTCCTGGTGCCTAGTGGGGATTTCCCACATTCCAGCATATGTCTATTGCCTGTCATCCTGTTGGTGTGCATCTCCAAGCAGAGGGTGGCTCCCTTTTCTCTGTACACTCTTACCAGACAGTTGGAACAGCAGTGAGGTCTCCCCTTACCCTCCTCTTCCCAAGGCTCAACCAGCTGTTTGGCTTCCACTTCCCCTTGTACGCCCTGTACTCCAGTTCCAGCCATCACAAGGACCCTCCACTGGACTCATTCCCATATGTGAGTGTTTGTCCTCTGCTGGGAGCCCAAACCTGGGGAGAACATGTCATGAGTGATCTCACCAGTTCTGAGCATGTGGGTAGAATCCCTTCCCCTTGCTAGTGCAGCCCTGGGTGTGGGGGCTGCTTTGCTACTTGTGCACTGTGTCCCACCGTGATCTCAGGGTCTTTTCTGCAGAGCTGCTCCCAGCTGGTTGGCCCCAGCCTGTCTTGCTGAAGTTCTTTGTCCATCCCAAATGCCCAGCTTTGCATTGGTCTTTGTTCAACAAATCCTGTGATGTTCCCATCAGTCAATTTGTTCAGCCCGTCCTGTCTGAATAGCAGCCCTGCCTTCCAGCACATTCAGCATGGGCCCCAGTTTGGTGTGATCTGCAAAGACTCCAAGAGTGCTATCCAACCCATCATAAAGGCATTTAACTGCACTGGTCCTACTACCAGTCCTTGAAGCACACCACTACTAACTGGCTACAGGCTGGGCCTCATGATGCCATCACCACCCTTTGAACTTGGCAGTTCAGCCAGTTTTCCACTTGTTTCATTGTCTACATGCTCAGCCTGTATCTCACTGGTTTGGATGTAAGGAGTCTACAGATCATGCCAAAGGCCTTGCTGAAGTCAAGGTGTACAACACATGCTACCCCTCGCTTTTCCACACAGACACTCATATCACTGTAGAAAACAATCAAGTTGGTTGGCATGATCTGCCCTTGGTAAGTATGTCTCATTTGGCTGCTCCCAACCACGTTCTTGTCCTTCCAATGGCTAGAAGTGGCTTCCAGGAGGATTTTCTCCATTACTTTTCCAGGGACTGAGCTGTGGTTGACAAGTCTGTAAATCCCTGGATCAACCTTCTTGCCCGTCTTGAAGATGCATGCAAGATTTGCCTTTCTTTCATCCTGAGGAATCAAAGTAATCAAAGATGGTGGAGATGAAGATGGTAGAGAGCAAGCTTTGCAATGACACGGACCAGCTACTTCCACACCCTTTTGTGTATTCCAGCTGGTCCCATGGACCTGTGTATTTCTAACTGGCTTAATGCTTCCGTGGACACTGCTAGTACGCTCAGGGGGCTAGGTGGCCTGACAGCAAAACTTTCTGGTGAAAATTGAGCCTAATCCTCCAGGTGGAATAAGGTAGGATAGAGTATTTAATCTGAAATGGTTGCAGTTTGACTAAGTAACTGGTAAACAAGCTCCTCTAATGGGAGCTGAATGACTGAAAAGGGTCAAAGTGTCAGTGTAAGAGAGAGTTACTTTTTTCTTTTGGAGATTACTCAAACTAGAGATTTTGCAGGAATGTGACTGAGGCAAGGCCTCTTGGAGCCACTTAATGTGGTGGTAGCAACATGACCTCTGTATGCACTGTTGGGTTTACCACTTCACCTAGTATGTTCCTGTGAAAGAAGTTATGAGCTTGACTTGTGAAGTTTGGGTTTTTTTAAGTCTGTAGGAAGGCATCTTATTTAGTCTAGAAAGGATAAATACATTATGCATAATGTAATGTGATCCTTATCTGTTGAGATGTCTTCTATTTTAGAGCACTGAAGTTTGAAAGAATAGCAGAAGCAAAGTCTTAATGTCTTGGCAGTTGTTCCTAAATATTTGTGCTGGAAGCAAATGAGTCCCAGAAGCACACATGCCTACATATATTTTAATAGTAGGACAGATCAATAAAACAGGCATATGAGTCACACCTAAATAATTGTCTGTCCTTTAAATCAGCTAAAGGCCATCTCAAGTTGAGCACTGAAAATTCCTGTGGTTTTCTGATTTCTTTTGTGTTAGCAAGTTGAGATTTTAAAAATCTTTATTTTATTTTTAGCATAAGATGCGCTATGGACAGGATGGATGGCTTGCTATTCCAGTCAACAAAAGAGAAAAGTAGTCTCTTTTCTTCTTGCAAATGCTTCATACATTCCAGAAATTTTCCCCTTCTAACCACAGTGTTTTGTTTGGCAATTGAGAAGTATGAAAAAAATGCTTATAAAGCCATTGTTTATCAATCAGGAAGTCAATGGATCTAATCAAATTTATTTTAAAGGTTCTCTAAGTTCTAAATTTAGAAGACTATAAAATAAATATTGCCGCTAGTTTACAAGGTGAACAAAACTGATCAAATACTGCCAGAAATCTTTACAGTAATTTTAGAGACTAAAGATGAATAATTTCAATGGATCGAATGTTAAAAATAATAATAATAAAAATTTTAAAATACTGATAATACAGCCTTCATCTGGAAAAGAGGGGGTTTTTTGTCATAAAAATTGCTCTGAGATGCAGCTGAATTCTACATACGTATGAGTACATTTCTGTTCTCATATCACAGAAGACCAATGCCACCTGGTTTGTTTATCCTCAGACCGTCCATCAAAATGAGGATGTAGTATGATCTCCACCTCTTGGATGTGATAAACAAGGAGAAATGCCGAAGTAAGGTGCAGAACAGAGCCCTACTCTTGTAATTCCCAGAACAGTGCCTTAAATGGTCCTTCCCAGAACAAACCAGATGAGACATGCTTCAGGAAGGAGACAGACTTTAAAGTGAATCTGAACACTGTATGTCTAGGACAAAGTGAGTGTGTTTTATAACATCATCCTGTACATAAGCCTATCTGATCATAATTTTTTCTCACAGATCTGAGGCACAAATCACTGGTAAACTCAATGCAGATTCAGTAGCCAAAAGCTCCTGCATTATTGACTCACTCTGCCCTAACTCTCTGCTCAGCTTTGTCAAACAGATTTACAGTCTTATCCAAAACTCATTGAAATAATCAGCCTTAAATCAGACTTAATTACTGCATTATACACTTAGATGTAAAGCTTGATTCCTTAGCTCATCTAACATCTCTAGACAACACAGTTATCTCCACTAAGTTATCTCACAGATGAAATATGCAAATACCTTTCTCTATCTAATGTGAGAGCAGGCAAAATCCAGTACCATGGACAATGGGTGTTTAACAGCCATCCTCGTTATTTGACTTGTGAAATCAATTATAAACTCCCTTTGATAAGAGTGGGCTAGACGGCATCGTAGGGAAAACTTCCTAAATCATCAGGGCATAAATTTACCCATTGACATAAACTGGGCTGCCTTCCTTCTTTTATTCAGCTGTTTACTGTCTTCCAATGTGTGTGTTTCTTGCAAAACAAACTTGTAGACAGCTTGATTCATAGCGGTAATCAATGCTGGAGTTTAACATACTTCTACATATGGAGGAAAAAAAATCCGTCTTGACTCATTCATCCCCTGGTCCAGTTCTGTAGGAATTATCCTTAAGAATACTTTGCTTCTCATAAGGCAAGCTTATGAGGTAAGGTAATTGCCATAACAGTAAATACTGGGCTCCATAATAGACTCTTTTCTAAACAGTAAGTTTAGATACGAAGAGCTTCAGCCTCTAAGCAAAATGTTAAAGAATTACTGCCTATCTCATTTATATATATTCTGCACTTAACACAGAATTATTTAACCCTATTGTCCCCTCTATGATAATAAAGTGTAATGAAACATTTATGTAATCTTAATAATGGAGAAGAAATATGCTTATGTAAGGCGATGTAAGATTTTGCATCCCTATGAGTAAGAAGTCAAGCAAAGGAGGCAGGAGACCTGCATGTGTGAGTAAGGAACTTCTAGAAAAACTCTAAGGGAAGAAAGAACTTTACAGGAAAAAAGGACTGGCCACTTGGGAGGACTATAGGACCATTGTCAGAGCACTCAAGGATGCAATGAGGAAGGCTAAGGCCCACCTGGAATTGAAGCTGGTGAGAGGTCAAGGACGGCAGGAAGGGCTTCTACAGGTACACTGGTAGCAAAAGGAAGACTAGGGAAAATGTGGGCCCACTGCTGAACGAGGATACAGAGAAGGTGGAATTACGGAATACTTTCTTCACTTCAGTCTTCACTGTTAGGACTGGCCCTCAGGATTCCCAGTCCCTGGATATAAATGAGAAAGCCTGGAAAAATGAAGACTTGCTCTTGGTTGAGGAGAATTGGGTTAGTGATCACCTAGGCAAACTGGACACCCACAAATCGATGGGCCCTGATGGGATGCACCCACAAGTGCTGAGGGAGCTGGTGGATGTTATCGCTAAGCCACTCTCCATCACCTTGGAAAAGTGGAGAACAGGAGAGGTGCCTGAGGATTGGAGGAAAGCCAACATTACTCCAGTCTTCAAAAAGGGGAAGAAGGAGGACCCGGGAAGCTACAAGCTGGTCAGTCTCACCTCCATCCCTGGAAAGGTGATGGAACAGCTCATTCTGGAAGTCATCTCAAAGAACATGGAAGAGAAAAAGACTATCAGGAGTAGCCAACATGGACTCACCAAGGGGAAATCCTCCTTGACCAATCTGATGGCCTTCGGTGATGGCATGACTGGCTGGGTAGATGAGGGGAGAGCAGCGGATGTTGTCTACCTTGACTTCAGCATGGCTTTTGACACTGTCTCCCACAACTTCCTCGTAGGTAAGTTCAGGACCTGTGGTTTAGATGAGTGCACAGTGAGGTGGATTGAAAACTGGCTGAATGGCAGAGCTCAGCAGGTTGTGATCAGTGGTGCAGAGTCTAGCTGGAGGCCTGTGGCTACCAGTGTTCCCCAGGGATTGGTGCTGGGTACAGCCCTGCTCAACATATTCATCAACAACCTGGATGAAGGGCCAGTATGTACCCTCAGCAAGTTCACTGACAATACAAAACATACTTCTCTCTTTAAAGGTTTCAGAAGAGCCATGGTCCTGCCTCCCTCTGCTCTTCCGCCTTCCAGCCTTACATGAGACTCCCACGGAGCCTGCAGCTCTGGTTCTGGGAGGTCGTAGGACAGACATTTCTCTGATGCAAGCGGACAGGGAAGGGGCTTTGTACAGCTGAACTGCCCTGCATTTCCTAATAGTGGTGATTTATTCCCTGCTATTTCACAGATTACAGTACAGCAAATAATTAAATATATACCGCCATTTATTACTGTAGTCTCTCAGAATGACCATGACAGTAAATGGACACTTCATTGTCCATGGGCTGTATAGAAGTTACCTATTTATACTAGGGCTCTCATTTGGCAGATATTAGCCAGGCTCATCTCTGCTTTTTGGCCTGACTAATGGCCAGCCTTTTGATTGTCTGTTAGAAATAATTTACTAAGTTGTTGTTGGCTTCCTCCCTCCTTGCAACAAGATGTCACACTCCTACGCTATCCTCAGCTGTTCATAAGNAGAGAAAAAGACTATCAGGAGTAGCCAACATGGACTCACCAAGGGGAAATCCTCCTTGACCAATCTGATGGCCTTCGGTGATGGCATGACTGGCTGGGTAGATGAGGGGAGAGCAGCGGATGTTGTCTACCTTGACTTCAGCATGGCTTTTGACACTGTCTCCCACAACTTCCTCGTAGGTAAGTTCAGGACCTGTGGTTTAGATGAGTGCACAGTGAGGTGGATTGAAAACTGGCTGAATGGCAGAGCTCAGCAGGTTGTGATCAGTGGTGCAGAGTCTAGCTGGAGGCCTGTGGCTACCAGTGTTCCCCAGGGATTGGTGCTGGGTACAGCCCTGCTCAACATATTCATCAACAACCTGGATGAAGGGCCAGTATGTACCCTCAGCAAGTTCACTGACAATACAAAACATACTTCTCTCTTTAAAGGTTTCAGAAGAGCCATGGTCCTGCCTCCCTCTGCTCTTCCGCCTTCCAGCCTTACATGAGACTCCCACGGAGCCTGCAGCTCTGGTTCTGGGAGGTCGTAGGACAGACATTTCTCTGATGCAAGCGGACAGGGAAGGGGCTTTGTACAGCTGAACTGCCCTGCATTTCCTAATAGTGGTGATTTATTCCCTGCTATTTCACAGATTACAGTACAGCAAATAATTAAATATATACCGCCATTTATTACTGTAGTCTCTCAGAATGACCATGACAGTAAATGGACACTTCATTGTCCATGGGCTGTATAGAAGTTACCTATTTATACTAGGGCTCTCATTTGGCAGATATTAGCCAGGCTCATCTCTGCTTTTTGGCCTGACTAATGGCCAGCCTTTTGATTGTCTGTTAGAAATAATTTACTAAGTTGTTGTTGGCTTCCTCCCTCCTTGCAACAAGATGTCACACTCCTACGCTATCCTCAGCTGTTCATAAGTCACAACTCAAAACAACTCAAAGCTGGTGGACTTCAAAAGCTTAAGCACTACCTTCAAGCACTGCCTTTTTTCATCTGACTGTCGTTGCTCTTTGGAATCAGCTGCTTTGTGTCAAGTTATTTCTCATTTAAACTTTGCCATTAGATGTTAAAGTTTTGTCTCCTGTCCTGAAGTCTTTCTCTCCTCCACAGCACTGCTGAGCCCCTGGAGAATCCTGTGTTAACAGCCACCATAAGCTCCAGAAGACAAGCTCATCATTGTGCTTGAAACAGGGCTCGATTGTAAACCTCTGTTTCCAAAATGAATAGGCCAATGAGACTTGCTAGGATTGAAGGATCCCAGCCTTTCCCTTATCCCTGTGGAAAACAGGTGTGAGGACCCTTCAGTTTGCATGCCAGCTTAGTGCATACTCCCAAGAGGTCATCCAAGATCCCTTAACTAGCCCTGCCCAGAGAAAAATGATAGGGATAGGCAGGTATTAGATGTGTTCCAAAAATGGAGAACAGGAAAAAAAGGAGTCTTGTAGTCCATATCAAAACTGTGTGGAAAGTATGCCTGAGCCTGTTGAAGTCTAGCATATATAAACTATTTTTCTTTAATGAGACTTCAAGTCTTTATAGCTTAAAAAGGATTGTTACAGGGTTGTACAAATTAGTCTGTTTTACAGCTTTACTGCAAACAGTGAGGCAGATTTTTACCCTGTTAAGACACAAAAGGGCAAGTTCCCCAATACATTTGTGGTATTGCCCAGGACATGCCCAGGAGTGTTTTAGGAAATTCTGAAAGGAGGCGTGCAGTCCATGCATGGGTGAGAGACTGACAGTTCTCATTATGTTGTGGGATACAACAAAGAACATGTGAGGCTTGAATAAATTTGGAGCAATTAAATTACTCATAAATAAGGAAAATATGACAGGTTGCAATAAGTCATCTCCTATTAATCTCTTCTTTTTTTTTTATTATTGGAACATACAGACTTGTAATCCCATTACGTATATTGTAAACAAACTGCCAGTCCTAAGGTTCAAAATGTGTGATTAGGGACAAACCATTTCACTTTCACCGTATTCTTCTCTTTTTTTATTTTGTGATGGTGGGAGAAGCCAGCATTTTTTCTCTAGCACTTTCCAAGAAGTTACCGTCCAGACTGTATGCAGATGTGTATAAATAACTGTATGTATTTTTTTCTGATTTTGTGTGTGATTAAATCCAGGAGCATAATTTAAGAATAATTCAGCAAACTAAAATCAATTGACATTCACTGCACTTTTGCATTATGTAAATTTTAAAAAGGCATGCAGGCATTTTTTTCCTCCGTCAGATAGACTCTGGCCCCTGGGGGAAAGAGAGAATTTAAGATTAGAATTTTGTGCAGGACCAAGGCATCTGTTAAGGTCAGTGTAGCCTGTTGAAGTGCTCTGCTTTCCATGAGGTAGGTCTGAACTAGCTGCTCCCATAGGCTTTTTCATTTCAGGTCCATTCTCTGTTGTCACTCGTCGCTGTGAGTAAAATGGAACATAACCCCAGCAGTGCTATAAACAGCATGTGTGTGGGCAGGGCAGCGCTGAGGAGGGGGAGTGGCAGGATTTCTGCTGAAACCGTGCCAATTTAGCAGGCACTGAATGACTCAGAGAAATCTATGACATGTACACTATCATAATCTTTCTAGACCTTGTACTAATGACCAGAACATTGCCGTGGTCCAAAGGCTAAGTAGAACAGATTTTATCACAAGGCTATTTCATAGTGTGATAAAATATTTGCCTTGGAAGATTTTTGTTTCAAAGATGAATCCACCTCCAGTTAGTTCCGCAGTATGTGTGCCGCATAAAAGGTTGAGACTGCGCTTGACTACAGATCTGGGCTGGTTGGTGTGATTCAGACCAAAGTGTATTAAGAGCTTACAAATGAAGGTACCGCTCATGCTGCCTCACTTTTTTGCTCAGAGATAGATTTACTTTCAATTTTCCACTAAATATACTGTTGAGGTTTAAGCCCAGCCAGCAACCAAGCCCCCCACAGCCGCTCGCTCACTCCCTGCCAGTGGGTTGGGAGAGGGAACTGGAAAGGTAAAAGTGAGAAAGCTTGTGGGTTGAGATAAAGACAGTTTAATGGGTAAAGCAAAAGCCACACACACAAGCAAAGCAAAACAAGGAATTCATTCACTGCTTCCCATCAGCAGGCAGGTGTTCATCCAACTCCAGGAAAGCAAGGTTCCATCATGCATAACGGTGACTTGGGAAGACAAACACCATCACTCTGAATGTCCCTCACTTCCTTCTTCTTCCCCCAGATTTATATGCTGAGCATGATGTCGTGTGTTATGGAATACCCCTGTGGACAGTTGGAGTCAGCTGTCCCAGCTGTGCCCCCTCCCAGCTCCTTGTGCACCCTCAGCCCACTCGCTGGTGGGGCGGTGTGAGGAGCAGAAAAGGCCTCGGCTCTGTGTAAGCACTGCTCAGCAATAATGAAAACATCTCTGTGTTATAAACACTGTTTCAGCACAAATCCAAAACACAGCCCCATACTAGCTACTGTGAAGAAAATTAATTCTATCCCAGCCAAAACCAGTACATGTACATATACATATACATATACATATACATATACATATACATATGCAGTTACACCACTAGCACAGATGTGCAACCTATTTCTATCTTTTTGTGTGCCCAGTTGCAGACTTTTACTTTTAAACAAATTTCTAAGCATATGGCTGACAACATTCTGGGAAAAGGGGCTCAATTACTAAAAACACTAAAGATCTTTGATACTATAGGTGTAGGATTTGTAACTGGACAGTCATAGAAAACACATAAAATTATTTTAATTATACTTCAAATGAACTATGTACCTGTATAAGGCAAACAAAAAGTTGTGCAGAATGTAGATATAGCTATCTGTTTTTTTAGTTGTGCTAATAGAAGTAATGCTAAATGCATGAGAAAGCCTTGCCTTGTGGTCCCACCTTACACTTGTAAATGCTTTCACGACTAGTTTCTATTTAAGAGCAGACTGGGAGTTTTAAGGCAAATGGAGAATGCCAGGTCACAGAAACTTCCTGCTGAAATTCGTATACTACCTCTAAGAGGAACCACTCCTTCAGGTCTGCACAAAAAGCTCTGGAGAATTTGAGGGTGCTGTTTCACTGCAGAAAGGGGGAAGGGAAAATTAAATTGCAAAATTTTGATGCAGGATGGGAAGCTCTTTCCTCAAGAGGCTTAGTCAGAGTGTGCCTGCTTTGTAATTTAACTTCTATCAGTATTGAAGTTATCTANGCAGTTACACCACTAGCACAGATGTGCAACCTATTTCTATCTTTTTGTGTGCCCAGTTGCAGACTTTTACTTTTAAACAAATTTCTAAGCATATGGCTGACAACATTCTGGGAAAAGGGGCTCAATTACTAAAAACACTAAAGATCTTTGATACTATAGGTGTAGGATTTGTAACTGGACAGTCATAGAAAACACATAAAATTATTTTAATTATACTTCAAATGAACTATGTACCTGTATAAGGCAAACAAAAAGTTGTGCAGAATGTAGATATAGCTATCTGTTTTTTTAGTTGTGCTAATAGAAGTAATGCTAAATGCATGAGAAAGCCTTGCCTTGTGGTCCCACCTTACACTTGTAAATGCTTTCACGACTAGTTTCTATTTAAGAGCAGACTGGGAGTTTTAAGGCAAATGGAGAATGCCAGGTCACAGAAACTTCCTGCTGAAATTCGTATACTACCTCTAAGAGGAACCACTCCTTCAGGTCTGCACAAAAAGCTCTGGAGAATTTGAGGGTGCTGTTTCACTGCAGAAAGGGGGAAGGGAAAATTAAATTGCAAAATTTTGATGCAGGATGGGAAGCTCTTTCCTCAAGAGGCTTAGTCAGAGTGTGCCTGCTTTGTAATTTAACTTCTATCAGTATTGAAGTTATCTAGGCTTCCCTGACCTGAAAGACCTAAAAGAAACAACATATCTAAATAACAGACAATAAATACGGTTGTGACTAAACACAACAAATTAAAATCTGGCTTGCAGCACCTTGGATTAATTCACTTTCATCAGAATCAATTCATGTGATGAATTTGACTACTACCACTTGATGGTTTAGATTCAGAGAAGTCCGAACAACTAACTTTTCATACAGCTTTATTCTCACACAGCACTAAGGGCAGAAGAGCGTGACAGCCCCCTCCCCGAGTCATTCCAGTTCTCACTCACACCATGAAGTCACATCTTTAATACATGTTCTCCATTGCTTCACACCCACATGAGTTGTCTGTCATGCAAGACACCTGCACATCTCTGGATGAAACCAGACTTCCGTCTTCACACCCACAGCCCAGCTGAGCAACCTCTGAAGTTATTCCACTGAAAGATCCCCACTTGCCAGAAAGTGCTGCTGCTGCTGCTGCCTGTTCCCATTAGTCAGTGGGACATTTGCCTTTCTCTTGGAGCAGAATGAATGCTCTTTTCAGAAAAACCCACTGTCAGTGCTGCCACTTACATAGACTTCACAAAGTCTGCTTTCACTGAGAGAAAATCTGGAGGAGCAGCCTCCATCCAGAAAGCAGTATCACATACAATGAGCAGGAGAAGACCCCATCCCTCCATGTGCTGCTCAATGTTCCAAGCAGAAATCATACCCTCCTGCTTGTCATCCATGTTTAATTAATTCCTCTTTGTGGGATGGAATCCTCTCAGAGTAACAGCTCTGGATAATCACCTTGTACAATGGAACAGAACCAAGTCACATTCTAGACACTTCCTACAAATTTCAATTTCATGGAATTTAGTAGATCATGGGTTGTTTTAAAATACCCTACCAACCTACAGGACTGTAAGTGGTTATTGAATTTGGTGGAACAGGTACACAAAACAACCAAAAGGCTCTTTCTGATTTCATGGAATAGGAATTTTCTATCACCTACTGAGCAACTGTGTAATGAAAGGAAGTATTATAGACAGCAGCAGCAGGCTGTCTGGTTAATCCTTTTTTTTCATGCCCCTTTCAGAAATGAGCAGGAAGTAAATGCACACTGTGTGCAGATTTATAATTTATTAGAGATTAAAGAGAAAATTATGTGATCTTCCAGATACTTCTTAATACCAAACATGCCTAAATGTGATGCTTTCAAACATCCCAGGGCCAGAAGAGCAGGCTGCACTTTTACCATATAACAGTTACTCATTCAGGAAGAGACTTCGTATTTTAAGGAAAAAGACGAAACATTGCCTCACTCAGTGCATCCTATTATTTTCAGTTGATTGTTTTCCCTCTCAGCAATTCTGTCCTGAAAGGTAATGATCTGACTCACACTTCTTGGCCAGAGACACAATGCTATCAGGCAAGGTGTGGAGATCAGGGAATTAATAACTATATGTTTTAATGGATGTTTACCAGTATTGTTATTGTAACTGATGCAAGAGAAAACACCACATTTGATCCAGAGCTTGTCTGAGAGGACAGACGGACAGAAATGTAAATCTGGACTACATTCAAATACGTAAAATATCTCCTTCCTCGTGGCTAAGCAAGCATCCCATTATTGCTATACACCCCCTAACACAGAGGGCTGGAGGGGCTTGCTGCAGACAAGTGAAACACCTGGTCTACAGTACATAAAATCCACAGTTGAATCTTGTAACCGATACCCTTCTTGACCTATAATGAGAAAAAGAGATTTTAGCTCCATTAGAAGTCTTGCACTTTGTGCTGAGAACAGCTCTTTAGTTCAGCTAGCTTATCACTGAAAAGCTAGTCATAAAACTACCAGCACAAGTACAACTGAATTTACCAGAAATCACATGCATACATTCAAGTGCATGAACAAACACCAGATAAATAGTTGTCCTTTACTCTACATTGTAGTTGTTCAAGTCATTCTTTCTCCTTCAGTAGTTTTCAGAATTCTTACCTACTCTGTCTGGAGCAGCTTCGTTGCCAAGAACGTGTTCTAAGATGAATAGTAATAAACGTTTTTGGTTGTAAAACTACTGAGCAAATGCTTTTTAAAAAACTCTCATTTTTTACATTAGGCTGGAACTAAAAAAAAAAAAGAGGAAAAAAAAGCTGGGATAAACCACAGAACGTGTTTTCAAGGAACAAAGACGCATACGCACAAATACCCATTGCACCACAATCACACATGCCTTAGAAGTTCTCTAACCACCAGTTCAGCTATATTCTGAGTGCAGTTACGGCATCTAAGACATGAGAAATGTCTGCAAAGTATAACTCCATTGACAAATACAATTCCTTCCACATGTGGCAAATGTTTGCTTGTACAAATATAGAAGTTAGTGTGACAGCAGCTGTGTGTGTCATTTATTTCTATTGCTCTAAGTATGGAGTATATGGCCCTGTCAAGGACAAGAAGGTGGAAGTACATTTTTCTTTGTGTATGCTTCCTAACTGGTAGATAAAGTTGCATTCAGTTGGCTTAGATCCTATAAACAATGCGCAACTCTATTTGTAAAAGTTCTGGGAATTATGTGCCGTGGTCACACACATAACCACAACGTTAAATACACTCTAGCCCTCTGGCTATTATCTCATTTTCCTTGAATTGTGACTACTATAGACAGCAGGTTAACAGGATTAAAGCTGTTTAGTCACCAGTGGAAAATATTCTTTTCTCCACATACAGCAAACACTTACCATTTCTTCGGGATATTTAAGCAATTTGACATACGCAATACTTCAACAGGAGTCACAAGTTTTGGAGAAAAACAAACCACTACCTTTCAAAATACAAGCCTTCATTTTTAAAGAAATGTTTTGGGAGGGAAAACAAAAAAGAAACTTTCAAATGTCCTTACTTAGCTTCAGAACCACACAGTTAGGAGCCCAAGAGCTAGCTATGAGTTATTTTCTGCTCACACATCTCCTTCCCTGAGTCTTTCATATCTATCACTTAGCAGCCCTACTCAAGTAGTAATGCACAAAAGTACCTCATGAAAGACCTAACTTGGGATGGGGACCACTAGGTCAAGTTAGCTGCAAATGCAACAACAAAGATAAAGCACAGCTTGAGTCAGCTGCACCGCTGTTAATCTGGCACGGATCCAGAAAATCACAGAATCATAGAACCATAGAATGGTAGGGGTTGGAAGGGACCTCTGGAGATCACCCAGCCCAACCCCCCTGCTAGAGCAGGTGCCCCCAGAGCAGGTTGCACAGGAATGCATCCAGGCAGGTTTTGAGTATGTCCAGAGAAGGAGACTCCACAGCCTC
>VZSC01000407.1:164464-208160 GCA_013398225.1 Steatornis caripensis
TTCTTTTCATCTTTTATTCAGTATTGGTGAAAAACTCAGTGAAAAGTCTGGTGAGTGAAAAGGCATCATTCCTATTCCATGCTTGCATGAAACCCAGACTCCTGAACATGGGAGATTTGGACTCAGTAACTTCAGACAAGTTACTCAAGATTGAACTAAATGTAAGATCGAAGAGAACCTCAAGTCAGATGATGAGCTATCTAATGCTTTAGTATCTGGTCCTTGGAGTGAAATCTAAAAGGTCAGAAACAACAAGAAAATGTCCCTGCACGTTGCTCTGGGGGAGCGAATATCCAAGGAAGGCAGTGCAATAAAACCAGCTGGTGTACAGGAAACCATCTGTAGCTTGGCAAACACTATGCAGAAAAGTGTGCCTGAAACCTCACTCCTTTCTCAGAAGTGTCCACTATGTTCTGAGTTAAAACTGGGCAGTCACATCCTCATGGGCACAGAGCCCAGGGTGCTCCTCTTGCAGACAAGCCCTAATCTTAAAAAAAAAACGACACAAGCAGAAGTGATCCCTGCAGCAAGCCTTGTAGTGAGGCGCTGTGGGGCCGGTCCAACTTGCCTTATGCCACATAGACCATCTGTGGGAAAGGATTCAGCTAGGCTTTAACTGAGGTATCCAGCCCTCCTCTTCTCTCCCTATCACCATGTCACATAGATTAACTGAAATATCCTAAAGGTATACATTAAATAGCACCAATTGACAGGAGCGTTTTGTCCCTGCTTTCTTGCCTTCACCACTTAAAGACATTGGTTTTGTGGTAGAAATTAAGCTGAAGTTTGTTAACTGGCATTCCAGTGGCTCCTACTAACATCGCAGCAGTATTGTCCTGAGCATCTCACACTTGGAGGAACAATGTCGTTCTTCCCACCCCCAACTGGGATTCATTATTTAACAAGAAGGATACTTTATTCCATGAATCACAGAACCACAGAATATTAGGGGTTGGAAGAGACCTCTGGAGATCACCCAGTCCAAACCCCCTACTAGAGCAGGTGCTCCCAGAGCAGGGTGCACAGGAATGTNGGCAAACACTCATATTTAGGAGCAAAAGGATTTCCCCCTACACCATATCCCAGCCGCAGAGAAAGGCATGTGATTTATGTGCAGGAAGAATGGTTAGACTGGATGGCAGCTACTTATGATCCTATATTAAGAAAATTACAGGATATGAACCATTTTCTGTGGGCTTTTTTTTTTTTTTCAGTAGATTTCTAGTTTAAGTTTCCACTGACTCCTGGAAAGCACCAAGTGTACAGTTAACTTTTTTGGCCAGTCTCAAATTTTTTAGACCTGATAAAGCTGTAAAATTCTCAGATAGGTTTTTGTTCTCATTGTTTTGTTTTTCTAAACACTCAGATCCTTTCAAGATCATCTTTAATGCACCCACATATTGTATTTATTAACATCTACTTTCATGTGCTATCCTCAATTAATGGGATGGAGTAGGATTTTGCCAATAGTAGCAAACTCTACATACTTTTCCCAGTATCTTTGCCAAATGGTCATAAAAATCTGTCTGGTAGATAGCCAATGAATGCTGGTGGTCTATAACCACAATTTCTCAAACAATATTGAAAGCAATCTGCTCTGGAATATCTTTGATCTGCTAGCAAACAAAGATTTTATTCACTGTGATGAAATAGTAGACAATCTTCAAATCATGAATACAAACTTACTGAAGATAAAGATCTCTGCTACTCCATGCAGTGGGACCACATGTGCATCCCAAAATTTGACAATATTTTTTAAGTCAACTAAGCATTGGTACCTGTATTTTTTGTCTCTGAGATGAGATGAACACGTTGTATGCAGAAGAAGGGCTCCGATGGCTAATGCAGGTATCACTGTATGCAACCCCAACTTGCTGCTACTGCAAGCAACACAACCCAGCAGCACGCCTGCCTCTGCAGCTAAGTGATCAGGTCTATCGCCCTTCAGTTCTGAGGAAGGAGTGAGCTGTGGCTCTATTCCATATGTCCTGCCTACTCAACAGGTGAACTTCCTGGCTGTTCTCTGATAATAGTAAGTTAACCAGCAAGTTCCCAGCTGTGCTAGTGGTAGGGTTTGCTTTCACTGGATCGAAAGCTCCTTTAGAAAACAGCCTGTATGCTTTTTTGCCTTTGCTTCCTGCCTTGTGAAAAAAGACTGTAATACCACTGCTAAATGTGAAAAGCAAGCACAGGCTTCTGTCACACATGGTTTACTGATCACTGTATCTCTCGCGTTCAGGTGGGATTTAGAGACCTTCTGGGCAAGAATTTGTGCATGTTTCGTTCAGGTCCAACAGCCTTGCAGAGAGAGCTCTCAGAGGCTTTCAAAGACAAATGAGATCTTTACTGGGAGCTTCCAAACAAATCTGTCTCCACCTGTCAATTTCTGGTTGGGTATTTTTAATGCAGAACTGCTCCATAAAAATTCAGTGCGTGTAAACTCAGCCCAGCTTTTGTTACAACTCACCTTAAGATCCATTAGGGAAAGAACTCAAACAGGCCATGTCTGGCACACTGAAGAAAGCAGAGTACAGAGGCACATTTCCAGAGATTTCAACATCCCTGCTTTCCTTCTGATACCCATGTGGCTGTGGCACACCTGCATGTGTCCTTGCCCTGGAGCAATAACCGTCCTGAGGAGCTGCAGAGATGCCCCTTTGCCAAGAGCCCGTTCAGACTTATCTGCAGAATGACTGAGCAGAGCCTCTCAGATGTTGCGGCAGCAGAGAGCCCAGGTCTGTGTGAAACAATGAGAGATCTGGGTGAGGTAGAAAGATATACACAGACTAGAAGAGGAGGTAGTTGTTATAAAAGAGCCATCAAGTGGTTAACAGCACAGCCCAGAAATCCTTTGGGATAATGCCATGCACCAAACCTCCTTTCCTTCCCGTTCATTCGGCAGGAGTCGCCCCCCCCTTCACACTACTAGAATGCAACTGAAATAAAAATAGCCTGTTCTCTGCAATTCTCTGGACAGACTTCAGCTGTGCAGGGTTTTTTGTGCAGGAAGAAGGATGAAGCAGAAAGGGAGGGTAAGGATTTGTCTGAAAAAATCCCTTTGTAAGTCTTGCCACCTCAGGCAAAGGCAGCTGCCAGGGTATCTGCACTAACATCTGGATGCTCCCTTCTTACAGCCTGAATGCTTCGCCAGCCCCCACAAAAGTCTCAATTTCTTTTGCTGCCACACCAGTCTCCTCCAGCACTCCAGAGCAGGGGCATGTTTTGTGCTAAACCTGTTTTCACTGGTGACAGAGAAACACCGCCATTAGCTATGATCCTATTCAAGTCACAGAACAACACAGCACACTATCATCATTATTTGGGATTTTTCTTACCTTTGGCCATCTAAAAATCAGAAAATGAGGCTACCAGAGCTGTTTAGGGTTCCTTTGCAGTCAGAGACAGTCATTTCCAGGGGGCAGCTGGCCCCATTTGTCTTAAACACTCATTTTAAGGTGATTCTGATTTTTCCCTAAGACTAGATTAACACATTCCCCAGTCTGCAGTAACTGGCATTTCCCATCTGTAAGTCCCATCTGGCTGAAAATAACTATTTGAGGCCTTCCTAAGAACTAAACACATGCAACTCATAAAGCTATAGTCATAATAAAATGGTAGTGCCAACTCTTACTAGTAAAATGTATCTGAAATGCCATAGAACCTAAGTCTCACCAGAAGTCAGTAGGATCTTTAGCAAGGGTTAGGACTCTCTGTTAATTTTGCAAATATTACAGCAGTTGCAGGTTGACCCTGGAAATCTCTGTCCAGTCCTGATGTCTATGCATCAGAGTATATTCTGGCAAAAAAAGCTGCAAGAACAATCCTTAGCCCTGAAAATTCTCCTTGTAATGAGAAGTACTTGAGAAATCTTACTGATTAATGCAACAAAAATTTAAACTGATTTGATCACAGCTTGTCAGTTGCCTTCATTTGGGGGACATTTCCAATACCACATGCTTCTTTCAGTCAAGCAAGTAAAAAGACATTACATCACTCAATGTCTGGAAGCTAAAACTGAACAGAATCAGGTCTATAATAAACATTTTTATTCTTTAAATGGAGGAGGTTTGGCCACTAAGGTGGTGATTGGTTCTCTGCCAGTGAAAGCTTTTTGATAAATAAGACTGATTTTTCCATGGACATACTGAAGTGCAACTAAGGGGTCAATAAATTACTAAGCAAAATTGACAGTCCATGCTGCTTGGAGATGGTAGTAGTCACACAAATTTCTCCCCAGGTGTACAACAGTCCCTCTGCCTCAGTCTCTAGGGCTTTCCTTGGGAGTTCTCCACACATCTCAGAAGATGGAAAGGAAGAGAAAGGAACATGGGTGGGGGTGGGGGGTTAGGATGCTTGATGCAAACCACAACAAAGAGATGCTCTATCTGTTTGATGCGACAATGACCATAACAGGTAGATATTTGCAATCATTATGACACTGCAATATCTCTTTTTTTTCCTACTAGTAAAATCCGTAGTAAATAAGACAACAGATCCTCAAAAAATATATCTTGGCTGCCATCTCAAGAGCTATGGCAGCCAGCAGTAAAAGACAAGCAGGAAGACCTTCTAGACTTCAAATCACAGAGGAGATTTTTAAAATTACTTTTTCTCTGAACTTCTGGGTTTTCCTACCAGCAAAGGAATTGAGAACTATACCCAGACTGACCTAAAGAGGAGCATGCCAGGTGCATCGTTCCCACGATCACACTTCGTACGGGAGCAGGGCTCCAGTGCTTCAGGCATGAACAAGACCACACAGGGTCAGCAGCCAAAAATAGGCATTCCTACCCCAATCCAGTAAAAGCACGTCTGGTAAAGGCTCATCAGGCAACACACACCTACACAGCTCAGAAAACCTGCAAGCGGCGAACGAGTTTACAAGCAAGGAAAACTGGTGGAGATTAATCAATAGGCTCTTTGTAGTGTTCTCAAAAATCGCTGATAAAGGCAGAGGCTTAGTTATAATGAGTCTGCTGGCAGAAACAGCACATTTTCCTCCATCCAAGTGATTGGATGATGAGACTCGTATGATTGCCTTTTGTATGCTGACTCACCAGAGGGCAGCAGCTTTCCAGATGTGATGTCAGCCCATAAAAACGCCAGACGTCCCTCTTGCTCTCCCGGTCCGACCGTCCCTCTTAGTACTGTACCCTGATGTCAGCAATCCCATTTTGCATGCTCGGCTGGCAAGCTAAACACCACAATGTTTTGGGATAATGGCAAGTCAGGTCAGGTATCTGATGCATGGTTAATCTCAGTTCAATGCCTCAGTATGTCTGTAGAATCAAAAGAATCTCACGCAGTTAATCTGCAGTGAGTAACACGTCTACGATGATCTGCTGCCTCAAACAGACAGACTTCTATGTCACTCCATGGCAAATTGAAAAGATTTTTTTAAAGACTTTTTACTTTAGCAGCTAGATATGCTGGCAGCAGGACACCTCTTCTTCCCCCACATTTTCTACTTCTAACTGAAGGATGGAGAAATTACACTTATCCTCTGCTAAGACAGGCAAAAACTCTGTGTTCCAGGAGTATCCTCTGGCAGGGAGAAAGTCCAACATCTGTGTCTCTCTGGTGATGAGTATGTCTGCAGCTACCCTTCATTATTAGCTCCACTCCCTTTCTTATCCCCACATTTCCCTTGCCAAAATCAGGGTAATATTTCTCTCCCAGTGGGGAGGTTAAGAGAGTTTCTGGGAGGCACTGTGTTACATGTGCCATACAGCGACACAAAGCACAACAAGCAGGAAAACTTCATTGCAGCAGCACTTCTGTTCTCACTGCCTGGCTTCTGGGTGGCCTGGTGTAAAACTAATGCCTCGAAACTTCCAGCACAGACTTAGTGGTGTCATTCATTACTAAACTGGAGATAAACTAACTGCAGAGACTGAAGAACTGAGTCTGTTTCCATTTCAGCTGAATGGGAACGGTGCCACTGTTCACAGCAGGGCCTGCAATTTGACACCAGCAATGTGGAGAAAATGCTGTTAACATCCACCCCGAGGGGAGCCCACTGAGGGAGCACATGGGACATACATCCCCCAAGCAGCCACCAAGGTTCTGCACAAGTACAAGAAGCAGTCATGGCATAGTTAGACAGAGAAAAACAAAATCCACTAGTGGTTCTTTTTAAATACCGCTGTCCAGGCCAGCACTCCAGAGAAGGTGAGAGGAATTGGAACAAACATCATGGGAATGCAAAGTCTTATCAAAAAATCCCTGTCAAGAGACTATAAGAATTTGTCAGGTACCAGGGAAGCGTGCCATACATGCGCGAGACTGCAGGCTGGAGCACACTAGGTTCATAGCAACACGTTCAAAGTATAAACCCTTCCCACCCAACCTTTGCACTTGAGACCAAACTTCTCAAAGATCCTTAAGTGTTTGGTTTCATGTGGAAGCACTAACACAGAACAGAAATTGTGATTTCTGCACAACAGAGGGGACGTCCACCTTCCACCAGCAGACACCACATAAAGATTAATTACTTGGAGCTTAAACATGTATTTTGGGTGCTACTTGAACTGGAGCAGCAATCCCAGATGAAATCACAAGTCTTTTATGTTAGTCACTGTAAACATACACACTGTCAAGAAAAGACAGGCCCTGCCCTAAGTCATTCACTGTCTAAATAAAACTGGAGGAAGGTTGGGAGAGGAGGGACATGGAGAGGTGAAAGAGCTTAGCCAAGGTCCTACCACGGTAGACCGGGAGCAGGTCACAGCATCCCACAGTCCAGCTGTTCTCTCCGGTGTCATTTCTGTGGTCAGTGCTCACCAGATTTTCCCTCCCTGCGGACTCAGCTCTCTGAACTGTTGATACAATTTCTGGAGCTAGATGACAGATGATGGTACAGAGTGAGAAACGCTGGTGGGAAACGAATGTAGCTCCTTAAACATGTCCGGATAAACACAGTGCACCAGAGGGAAACAGGATGAAACGGTTTCTTGTGAAGGAAAAGATCTTTCCCAGTTACCCAGTGGAGACAAGGGAGTGCTTGCAAATAACCCCCCACCACAGTGGGACCACCTCTAGCCGCCCAGCCATGGTGCCCATACTACAGAGCGATTGCATAGATGCCCTACCCACGGCCATGTGCTCCTGCAGCCCACACGGGACCCTCTCTGTCTGTTAGCAGCCCTCTCTGTCTGTTAGCACATGGGGTCCAGCTAGCAAGTAGGGAAAAAACCAACAAAACAGGGCTGAAACTGTCTACATGGGGAAAGCAACTTTTCTGCGGTGGACCAAATGTATTATGGCTACTCTCAGGCAGAAAAGGACGACTCCTCACCTGTGAACCCCTCTCCATCTGGTTCATAATTGGAAATTCAGCCTTCAAGAGCAAGGACTAGAATCCTACTTTTCTTACAGAACTACTGGTCTCCAGTAAACCTTTCATGTGCCCTGTACAATTCATCAGGGCAGATATACTGATCTTCAGT
The DNA here is from genome assembly GCA_013398225.1 of Steatornis caripensis. Lineage (NCBI taxonomy): Eukaryota > Metazoa > Chordata > Aves > Caprimulgiformes > Steatornithidae > Steatornis > Steatornis caripensis. The sequence goes on from VZSC01000407.1 coordinate 171,913, forward strand.
TACTATCACAAATCACTTGGTTTTTTCCTCAACTGAAATCTCACTTGGTTCAAGTCTTTCTAAAATATCTTCATTAAATTAATCAAATTATTTTCTCTACCCCTGTTTGTCTAAGCTTGTGTACAAGCAGGTTTTTTTAAATATTGGGAGGGGTGTAAATCAGGATAGCAAGATCATTGCTTTGGATTTATGAGAAGAGCACACATCTAGCACGTATCAGGTTGCATGGAAACACGCTTTGCCTAAAGTGTTAAGATTTTTTCCAACATCCTTGACAAGGAATTAATAATGATGCAACCAAACAAACATTTAATGACTGTAAACTATGGAGACCTTCTGACAGCTTTAAAAATGTTCATCCTTCCATCTGTCCCTGCCAAGCACTACGATATTGCTCACTCTCAGGAAAGGTGGCACAGAAGACTCACAAAATTTAAATTCAACAAGAGCAAGGGAAAGTAGGCAGGAAGGAGCCACATGAATTATCCATATGAGCTGCATCCCTGCGAATTAATTCTTGGTGTAGTTAAACCTTGTACAGCATTGTCCTTTCCAGCTCGGTCAAAAAAACTCTACACAACCACGTTAATACAAAAAAAAATTATTTAACAACAAAAAAATCCAAGCTTCAAGGAGCCCTTTTGCAGAAGTGACTCTCATTACTTAAGGTTAGATTTCTAGGCATAATACTAAACTTGATATAGATAATATTAGAGACTTGATAGATTCTTAAGGAAAAAACATAACTTAGATCATGTAGTATAAGAGTAGCTGGCAGCAACCGGTAGCGAACACAATGTAGCTGCAAATGTTTACTTTTTAATAGATAAGCGAGAGTCTTGTGTCTTCCTGGAGCCTGACTGGAATTCAGATATTGTTTGTCTTTTTCTCTCCCACAACACACATTTTATCTTATAATACTTTCGAAACCTTGAGCAAATAGAACGCTGCAAGTTAAACATTAAGTGAGTCAGATGTACCCATTACCATGACTTCAAAACAACTGCTCAGAAGAACTTAGATCTGTAAGCAAATATTTTAATGAGGAATTAAGAGTAACCAGTCTTTACCACAGCTCACTTTCCTGATAATTCACCTGCCAGCTCTGTGAAGATTTCTGGATATAACACCACTCCTAGCCATTCCTACAGCTTCTTTTTGTTGGTGGCTGGTTGGTTTTTTCCCCCATTGGAGAAGCCCAGAGCATTTGACATCTGTTCGTTGTTTACCCAGTGCAATGCACTTGGCCAGCGCAGCCAGTTCTGCTCATTTCATCACAACAGTAAATCAAGGCACAGCAAGGCAGAGCCTCACTGCCAGTGTTAATGGCTTACATGGCACTATGACAATTTGCACCATGTATGATATATCCAAGGCTGTCAATCTTGTTGCCAGGGCTGTAGAACAAGTCAAGGCAGAGCCAATAGCAGAGTGAGACATTGCAGTTCTGGTCACCTCTGTTGACGGCACAGCACCTGCAGATTGGACCACTGGCAGCCCACAAGAAAATGCTGTAGGAAAGGAGTGTGTTGTCAGGAGTCTCAAGAATACTTCTTTTTCTCATTTGAAGATTAAAAAAATAACCCAGTGGTCCACATAAACACATGTATTTGAGACAAATTTAATAAAAATATCACAACAATTCAAATACAAAAATGTCACATTTATTTTAAAAATTACAGTCACTCATATCCTCTAAACTGAATTTCCTGTGAGCAAACATTAAACAATGAAATTTAAATTCAAGAGTTTCAACTTCTTTTTTTCAGTTTGTAAATGTAGATAACCAATTTCTGACCCCATCACAAACAATGCCAGAACTACCAATAATCTCAGTGGAGTCAGGATTTCACCCAAATTAATATGTGAACTCCTGCAGGTAACAGCTGAGGACAAGCATTCTGAAAATGGCAGCTTTTCTTGCTTTTATAGCTTCATCTTTTGAGCTTTTATAGCTGAGAGGCAGATAAGTTTTTAAGCTGAACATAGCCTACAACACGCTGGCTTTGATCTCTGTAGCTTTCTCAGTGTCACACTAAAGCAGTCCAACAAACATCCTTGTTAAAAAAAAAAAAGTCTCGCATAACCTAAAAGCTGGTCTACGCAATCATTTAAAAGACAATAGTATTGATGATACAAGTAGCCTGAAGTAATACCTACACTTTTTATTAAAAAGGATCTCTGGATTATTTTATTTCACACAGACTGATGTTACCATATCTTCCCTAACCATCTATGTTTGGGAGTATCTTTTTCTATTTTGAACATTGTTCTTCTTCCTTTGTTGTCCTCAGAGATGTATTTTATTAGTGTGGCATTAGCTCTCCAGAAACAAATCAGTTTCCTGATTCAAAGTTATATTTTCATTTCCATATCAACTCCAGTGCAATTATATTTACTTCAGTAATATTCTCAGAGCTTTAGTGAGGCAAAGCATCTTCATTTATTTAAAGCTTTTTTGAGTGCTAGTTATTGTTGTGTGTAAGCACCAGAAGGAAAAGGAACTGACAAATAGTAATTCTCAGGATTTTTTTTTTTAATTACAGAATTCTGTACCAGACTTTAAGAACTGATGGACATCTATGGATAGAAGTGTGTTGAGAGGACAGAACGTGTACCTGTGAAAGTATTGGTAGCTCCAGGAATTATGGGTTTTAAATGCCTTTTTATTGAGCAAACAGGTATTTTCAATAGCGTTGATTCAGAGCCCTCAAGCTTTGAGAACATGTGGTCCACCAAAACCATTAANTAAGAACTGATGGACATCTACGGATAGAAGTGTGTTGAGAGGACAGAACGTGTACCTGTGAAAGTATTGGTAGCTCCAGGAATTATGGGTTTTAAATGCCTTTTTATTGAGCAAACAGGTATTTTCAATCGCGTTGATTCAGAGCCCTCAAGCTTTGAGAACATGTGGTCCACCAAAACCATTAACAGATCCTTTGTTTATTTTAACAGACAAACGAATGCAAGCTCCACCCTGGCCTTGGAGTCAAAAGAGAGTGGGTGTAAGACAGCGCAGTCACATGAACTTCACATTTATCTAAGAACACCCATATCACTTCTTCTGGTACATTGAGATATAAATTGTAATATGTAAAACTGTAGACTCTCGTCATGTCTCATTTTGTGCCCCCACCCCCCACCAGTTAAAAATTGTACAGAGAAGACCATGAAAGTGGTACAGTTGTTATAATACAAAGCTGGATCCCCAACACAGGCAGGTTCTGTGGCTGAAGAGAGGACAGATACTTCCACTCCTGTGAATCCTTTCTTGGGGAGGTTTGCCTGAAATACACAGAAGCACAGGAAAGTTAGCTCACTTTAACTCAGCAACCTGAACCAATATTGCAACAAAATAGCACTAACTTTTTAGCAACCTATAGTAGAACAGGTATGATTTTATAGTTATTGATTTTTTAAAATTAAGGACTGCAGTACTCTAGGAGTCATTTTGTCCTTGGCATTAACAGAAAGTAGACTTATTTGCATCTCATTTTCTGTTTTACAGACCCCTGCTTTGGCACACTCAGTGGGTACAGAACTAATCTTCCCAAAGGCCTTTCACCTTTTTGGCATTAAAAGGGATATCTGTAATGTTTGCATGCTAATGGAAACCAGACATTGCAAGAAAGAAAGCAGAGCCTGAATCGTACAAAGCAAACTTTGCCCCCAAAAGGCTTCAGCTAAAGCTAGCTTTCTGCATCTGTTCCCTTCTGCCTGGATTTCTCCTTGGCTAGACAAAGGTCTCCATGGCCACTAACATTTCCATGCCATCTTTCTCTGTTGGTATATGGTGTGCATGGCCTCTTTCCCAAAATCAGGTGTTGGTGGGACTGGGGCAGCTGAAAGGAGGGTGCCATGGGACCATGAAGACAAGCTGCTTCCTCCCTGATGTGAAGACCACGTTTTTGGGGGGATGTGCTTGAACAGCTGCATTGAGATATAAATTGCAGTTCTTTGTTCTTGGGTTTCTTTCTCACAGGAGCATGACAGCTCCTCAGCTTTTGTTTTGCCTAGTGGTAGTTTCTGAAGTGATTTCCATGTACTTTCCTCAAGATACTGCAGTGACAAGAATAAAATCCACAAGGCCTACTCCTACCTACCTACAAAGTAAACAATTACTTTGTGGTTACAGCCCAAGGCATGAGGAGAAGCTCAACACAGACTCTGATGTAATGGCCTTGAGCTCAGGAGCCAGACACAAGCTGTAGGCCAAAATATTTCCTCCTGAAATGCAGAGCCCACAAAGTTAATGTACTTTGTGGAAAATCAAATGGTGGTGGTATTTTGACTGGAAATTTCTTCTAAAAAATCTTTAATGTTCGATCAATATTTAAAGGTGTGGATTCTTTTTAATTAATCAAGCAGCTTCAATGTTAGTTACAGAACTTTGAAGCCCAAGACCTCTGATCTCTCTGTACCTCAGTACCTTCTCTCAGTACCTTCCCCACAAGCCTTTGCTCCCCCTCCTCATTCTCCCAGTCCCAGAAGGAAAAGCAGCATCTTACGCCTCCCACTCCACTTCCTTTTTCCCCAGGGATATTTTCTGAACTGCTTTCCATTCCCGCAGACGCTTCACTTGGTTCCTCTGCAGAGGGGTAAAGAAGCCAAAAGACAGCTTTTTTAAGGGTTTTCCTTCATCAGAAGTCTTTTGAATGTTCACTTGAAATAAAAACAAAAGCCAGGTCACCCAAGTGCAGTGCGGCAGTGCTCCTGTTTTGTTACTGCTCCTGTTGCAGCAAGTAAGCTACAAAATCTTGCAATGGACACAGCCCCAGATAAATTGGGTAAGTGTACTCTTGACTGTTTGACATATGATTGTATTAGAGGCCAGATGCAAATGATACGCGTATTACATGTTGCACAGATACACATTTGTCCAGAGCGAACACAGTCCACATCAGAATTAAAATTGTGTTAGCAATACTGCCAGATTTGAAATAGTGATGTATTTTAGCCCCTTACTTTCAACCGTTACCCTTCAGGGCATTACAGAGTGTCTTGGAAAACAGCCAGCATTTTGCACTCCTCCTCTGCATAAAACAGGTGAAACTGTTTGGTATTTTAAAATTGCCTAATAATTGAGAGCTTCCTTGCCAAGATTCATCACTGAAGCCAAGTGCAGAGACCATGTTAACATCTTGGAGAGCAGGAAGGACAATTTTTGAGTGAAAGAAATAAATAAACCCCCTATCACAGGGAGAAATTAGAAAAAGATTAAAAACCAAAGCAGTTAAAAACGAGTAAAGGACCTAAAAGATAAACATAAGGAAGTGGGGGGAAGTATATTGTTTCCCTATGGATATATCCCTCTATTATTGTTTCTAAGATCATCTTAAAGCAATAATTTTTTCTAGAAAAGAGAATAAAAATAAATTAAAATGCCAATGTTCTTTTAGAAGTGCTGCTTTCATAGTTCCCTGCATTGACAGTGTTAAGGACACTCAGATTTCAATGACATGATATTTTTTAAAAACTTAGAGCATCAGACTTCCAATTCAAAATCTTCTTCTTTGAAACACAGAACATTAGCTTTTTCATACAACCACCAACTAGAAGCAAACAGCCAATACAAAGTTGAACAGATAGTTTCCTGAATGCTCTCCATAAAAGCTGGCAAGCCTATTTGTCGTGTGGCAGTTGCAGTATCACTCTACAACTCAGGGCATCTGGGTACCATTCCCAGCAGTGTCCCAGTACTCCTTTATGCACTTTGGGCAAGTCCTGTACCTCCATATGCCTCAATATTCCAAACGCAAAATGGAGAAAATAGGTTTATGCTACACTATGGTACTCATATTATTTATACATGTACCCATAGCCTTTATTACTCCATCCAGAAGTGTTTTTCCTGTATTGAAATTCACTGATCTCTCTTTCTGGCTTTAATATTGAACACACATCCTTCAGTATTTAATTTTAAGTAAATGAATTTAGGATTCGGTGCACCTTGAAAACCACCAGCTCAGTACAAATAATAATAAGGAGATGAAAGCACCTGTTCATCGGAAAAGGGCAATTGCTTGAAGCTTGGAGTATTTCATTAAAAATACTACAATTTAGATCTCTCACCTTGCCTGGAATCCCAGGTCTCCCCCTTTGCAGTGGTCAGGGGAGCCTGTCTCTTTCAGAAAATATACTTTTGAATAAATAAACTAAGTCTTCCCCAAAGCCTGTTTTTTGCCCGATATGACTCCTGAGACCAGTGGGCTTGTTTGTATGTATTTTTTTTCCGTGTCCCCTTCATGAATAGGTAAAACGAACCACAGAGGTTAAATGATTCACCTACAAAGTCTTTGGACACAAACAGAAACTCTTAGTGATTTGTGTTTCCAACCACCAGATCTAAGAAAAAAGACCAGTGATTCATGCCAAGCAGAGCCAGATACCAGACAAGTCAATTTCAGAAGGAGGAGGAAGTCTTCCAACAAATGCGACACAAGTTCATTCCTTTTAACTGAAAAGAAAGTTCTTCCCTTAAGTCATAACCTTCCTGGTTTGTAGAAACCTCTCCAAGAACCAATTCTACACATCTGAGTTTGGGGTCTCCTAGATTAATGCACTGTTTTCCTTCCCATTCCTTGACCCATGAGATGTACATCTCATAGCAAGCTGGAAGAGACGCTGTCGCTTGTTACCAACTGGGAAAGAGCCAGGAGTTCTCATAATCCTGGATATGCCACATGCACCTAGCTGTGGCCTCAGGCAGGCAAATGCCTTCCAGTCTTTCATGCTACCAACTAGAAATAATGTCTGCAATCTGTGAGTGCTCAAGGCTCTTCTCAGCTCCGTGAATTGCTCCACTGAGCTCCACAACTTGCATTCAAGATTGCAGGCACTTCACATAGGTCTCCGCTTACACTGCAACATCAAAAAAGAGCTGTGCAGACTTGCAGCTAAGCTTCCAGTTTCAGACCTCCGTCTTCCTGCTCCGAAACAACATTGCTAGTCTGTGAGTATTCCATTCTGTGATTATTTTGAAAACTACTTTGGTTAGGCTGGATAATACCTGAAGGCTTCCCAAGAATACCCAATAGCTTTTGCATATAAACTTGTATTTCAGGAGGCTCAGGCCCCCTGTATTCCATTTCCTTTGTCTGTGTTCAAATTTGCTTCTGGTAAATAGTTTTGTTTTTCACATTTAACCAGTACGAAGAATTTTAGCCAGCCGGATGCAAATACCTTCACGAAATTACTGAGAAATGTCATGTAGTAACACCGTGAATGAGTTCCAGGAATTACTGAAAGTCACTTGCTATTTATTGCTTAGTAATACAGTACTTGAGGTTTCCTGTCACTAGTTCAGTTGTGCCAAAGCTTAAAAAACTAAATTACAGTTTCATATGCTTTGCAAATGCCTGCTTCTACTCAATCGGTTTGCAAAAAAAACTGACCTGGTATTCAAGCATGCATGAGGAAGACTGGAGGACCTTTCTTTATTCAATTTGTGACCAAACGGCTTGCAAAAACTAACTGTGAGAGCAACAGTAAAAAGCATAACACAGAATTAAAGGGCAGTAGGCATCGTTCTCCCACGACTTCAGGCAAATAATTCTTGCCCTTATGAAATAACTCGAGCACAGCATTTCGTGTTCATTTGAACTTGCAGCTGCCAGTCCACATTGGCTAGGCAGAGCCCCTCACCACAACAAGAAGAAGGGCTACTCCAAGTTCCTCTCTACTCCTGAGACCGTCAGATGAGACCACATTACAGCTTTCACGACCACAGGGAACTGACTTCCTCAGCAGGAACCTGCAAACGCTCCTGTTCCCGAATGAAGCACAGCAGAGCATCTCAGGATGACCTGTCTATGTGACTGAGGACAATAGACTCACATGGCACATCAGGGACCTTGTGAGGACTTCATTCCAACCCCCTGCCCAGAGTAGGCTCAGCCATGGTGTCAGATCAGGTCACTCAAGGCTTTTTATCCTCTTGGGGCTGGCAATACTCCGCTGACGGAGATGGCACAACCTTTCTGTGCCCCTGCTGCACTGTCAGGCTGTCTTCATGGGAAAAATCCTTTTCTTTATTGTCAAGCTGAGCATCTCCTGTTTCAGTCTATGACCATTGCCTCTCATCCTCCTACTGTTTACTGCTCTGAGGAGCAGCTTTGTCTTCTGAGCAATCTCCTCATAGATACCAGTGGGCAGAAGGGCACCACGAGAATGGGGCTGCTCCACGGTGGGCACAAACAGGGAGATGTGGATGCCCCCAGCGCAGGCACTGCCCACAGCATTGTCAGGTTGGTAACCAGTCCCATCTGCAGCTCCAAATGAGGTGAGGCAAGAAGCCAGTCCTGGGGTCTGCCAAAGGACTCCAGCCACAAACAGCAGGACACAGGGCTGGGTGGAGGTACACTATGGTGTAGCTCGGGCCAAAATGGCCTGATAGGCCGTTGGGCTGGGCTAGAGACCTCCAAGGTCCCTTCCAACCTCCACAATTCTGCAATAGATCATTGCAGACCTCATGTTTGTCTTCTGATAAGGGCGTAATGAAAAGTAAAGCATTTGACTCATACACTAAATGATTGCAGTCTGGTGGGCAGAGAATGAGCTCCAAACTCTGAATCCTGTTTTGTAAGGGTAGGTGCACAGTGAACAGGATCAAAGGAACAGACTGTGTTTTATTAATTCCCTCATGAGGTTTCTAATGGGGTCTACTCGCAGACCCAAATTCTGTGACACAGAATCTCTTAGTTTTCTTCAACCTGTTTCAGCTTTCAGTATGTTCTGTGTAAATATGTTCAGTAAATAGAAAAATAATTGTCACTGTTATGTACTATGTCCACATTTGCTTCTGTCTGCTCTGACAAGTCTCAAACTTGTCAATTTTCCAGTCTTGAGAGAAACAGCAATATTAGCCAAATGAAGACAATCTTGTCAGGGAAACAAATACCACTGGTATCCTTATCCAGGGAACCGTCTGCAAAACCCCAGTCTAGTCAAAACTGAAAGATTATGACTGCAAAGCCCCAAGATAAGAAGCCTTTTTTGAGAGCCAAAGCAGGGTACAGTGACCAAAAGGAGAAAACAGAGGCAAAATTTACACGTTTACGGCAAAACAGTGAGCAGAATATATGTAGCTCTGGACCTATTTTAACTGCCTCAAGGGAACACGACTTACTCAGACAAAGCCACCTCCAAGTTTCATGTGCTGCCACTCTCAGCAGTGAAAATACAGACTTATCTGGTGACAGAAATAGCCCTATGTTCCAAACCCGGACAGAGGTCCTACTTCTGGGCAATTGCTTCTATTAGTCTGTGCACGTTTCGTTAGAGGGTGATCAGTTAGGTCATGTACTCTCCCTTGGACACCATTTGTATTTTAAGAAATTCAGATTTTTGCCCCATAAAAACTCTTGTCTGTACACCAGCCCAGCACTCTGAAGTGGTTTTCCACCTGTTTACTTGAGTAATGTCAATAGTGACATGAAGTGGTATGGCCACCAGCTCCAAGGCAGTTCCCTACAGCCTTTCAAGGATGTGTTCTGGCTCAAGTCTGCAGGGAGGAAGGCAAGCCCACCAGCACCCTTGCAATAAGGACAGAGGAAACGAGACAAAATAGTGAGAACTAGCGCAAAGGAGGGACTAGTATAAGGAATACTCTAATTCTACTACTCTGAAATAATATTGAGTGTGATGGGCATTTCCAAAAAGGATAGCAGCCCAGAGTTCAGACAACTGGGCTTTTGTGCACAGGAGGAGAGGATAGCCTTTTATTTCACAACCTCAAGGAACAGACAGCAGGTAGGAGTTTTGAGGACTTTGCTAAACTGGCACGAGTTCTGGGGCAGATTGGGATACTAGCTTAAATAGATCATCAGAAGAGCAGCCTCCCCGCCTTCACTGTCTATGCTCCTACCACAGTTCCCAGCCTCTGTTTCTCATGTCCTCCCTTCCTACCCATAACTCCAGCCCCTCTGCCCAAACAGAGTTACTCCAAAAAGACATCTGTGATTGCATAGGTCCTCAAAACTTCAGTGTCTCCCAGGACTGATCTGCACTGGCTGGGAGGCTGGGCACACGCTGCTCTTGTATTACAAATACACCAACAGGACTGACAGCCTGACGGATAGAAGGCAAGTGGTTCAAGTGATAAGCAATAACATTTTTATAGTTGTCTGCCAAGAGTAGTGTGGACATTTTACTTGGTGTCTTGTGCTTAGGAAGAGCATCTGTATAAAGAATGAGAGGAGCTGCTCCAGAGCCAGCCTGATCAGCAGCAGAGCAGCAGATCTTGTGCACAAGGGGTTTTCCTGAGGCAGAGAAATGCCAGGGCAGCGGAGAGACCCCAAGGATCTGGCAGCTCTTGTGGGATACACTGATGAGGTCCTCAGGCGTTGCCAGAGGAACCACAGCCATCCCTGCACGTACAAAAAGCAGCCTGGGGAGTGCGAGCAGCCAGGAGTGCTGCAAACAGAACGGGCAAACAGGGTGAGGCACGGCAGTTTGCGCAGAAGCACGTGCAGGGAGAGCACCTCTTTGAAGGAGGGGCATTCCACTGGCCGAGCAGGAGACGTGGAGTACACATAACCCAGAGACCGGGCGCCATTCTTTGCCCATCTGCACAGGTCAAGGGCACTCATCCTACCTGACCCTCAGAGCAGAATGGCAGGCACTCATCTGAGAGCAAAGGCTACAGCGCTGGATGGGGAGTCCACGCCATCTATGCCAGTGGTGGCCGATGCCTCCACCGGGAGGGAGCTGCTGAAGGGAGAGGCTGCAGCGCAGACCTCAGACTGCAGGAGGTGCCTAGACCTTTCTCCTGGGGCAGGGACCAGTAGTAGACCTGCCTGTAGAAGGTCTGCCCAGGTGAAGAACTTCCTGCAGCTGGTGGCCAAGCTGTAGGAGGTGGTGAGAAGGCTGCATAACATCAGAGAAGCTGAGAAGGAGTTAGATAGCTTGTTCCAAGTGCAGTCTGCTGTGGACCCACAGCCCATGACCAAATAGCCAAAAACTCTCCCAGTGGCACAGAGAGAAGGGAGGGGACCCCCAAAAAATACAGAAGAATGGATGATTGCAACAGCAGGGACCAGCAGGAGGAAGAGCCTTCCCCCAAAGCCTGAGGTGCCCTTGCAGAACCACTTCACTGCCCTGCAAAATAAGGAAAAAGAAAAGACCCATCACATCAGGATTGATGCTGGAGCTGAATAAGCCAGCCTGATCTGCCCCCCATGTAACAACCAGCACAATTAAGAAAAGGCGGTGGGTGACAGTGGTAGGTGAGGTACTGCGGCACCCATCTGCTGACCTGACATACTCTCTAGAAAGTTGTGTTTCATACTGGGGGCTGCTATCAGGGATGTCACTGAGAGACTATTAAGCCTCATAAAGTCCACTGACTATTATCTTCTGCTTTTTTTTTCACACAGGCACTAGTGATGCAGCCAGCAGTAGTCTGAGGAGTCTTTCAGAGCCCTGGAAGCAGTGGTAAGGAACTCTGGAGCTCAGATAATTTTTTCATCAATCCTCCCAGTCAAAGGGAAGAGCTTCGAAAGGGCCAGTCGAATCTGGCAAATCAGCAAATGGTTACAGGACTGGTGCCATAGACAGGGATTCAAATACTTAGACCATGGGACTTGCTTTGAGAAACTTGGTCTGCTGGGGACTGATGGGACCCATCTGTCAGAGAAGGAGAAGAGCATCTTTGGTCATAGGCGTCCCGAGCTGGTGAAGAGGGCTTTAAACTAAAGTTGCCAGGAGAGGGGAACATCAGTCCATCCCACTTCTACCAGTTTGTTGCCAGTGCCAGCAATAGATGCCCAGAGCCTAGAGACTGACCACAGGAGGAAATCACCTGAAGAGCAGCACAAAGGAATTCCAGCCACTCCAGCCAGTAAGTCAGCTTCACTGGGGACTCAAATGTCTCTATGCAAATGCACACACATAGCATGAGGAATAATAAAGAGGAGTTAGAGACATGCACATGCCTGCAGGACTATGACCTTATGGGCACCACAGAGATGTGGTGGGATGGCTCCTATGACTGGAGTGTTGGAATGGAAGCATACAGGCTCTTTAAGAAGGACAGGCAGGGGAGATGAGGAGGTGGTGTCCCCCTCTGTGTCGATGAACAGCTGGAGCACATGGAGCTCCACCTGGAGATGGATGAGGAGTTAACTGAGAGATTATGGGTCAGGATTAAAAGGAGGGCAGGGACAGGTGATATAGCACAGGTCTGCTACAGGCCACCTGACCAGGAAGACAGAGTGGATGAAGCAGTATATAAACAGATAGGATTAGCCTTGTGTTCGCAAGCCTTGGTCCTTATGGGGGACTTTGACCACCCTGAATTCTGGAAAGACAACACAGCAACGCATAAGCAGTCCAGGAGGTTCCTGGAATGCATTGATACAACTTCATTCTCCAAGTGATAGAGGAGCCAACAAGGAGAGGTGCTATGCTGGACCTTGTTCTCACTAACAAGGAGGGGCTGGTGGGGAATGTGAAGCTCAAGGGCAGCCTTGGCTGCAGTGACCATGAAATGGTAGAATTCAAGATCCTTAAGGCAGCAAGGAGGGCGCACAGCAAGCTCACTACCCTGGACTTCAGAAGAGCAGAACTTGTCATCTTCAGGGACCTGCTTAGTGGAGTACCATGAGGTGAAGCCCTGGAAGGAAGAGGGGCCGAAGAAAGCTGGTTAATATTCAAGGATCACCCCCTCCAAGCTCAGCAGCAATGCATCCCAACAAAGAAGTCAGGCAAAAACACCAAGAGGCCTGCATGGATGAACAAGTTGCTCCTAGACAAACTCAAACACAAACCAGAAGCCTACAGAGGGTGGAAGCTAGGACAGATAGCCTGAGAGGAATACAAAGAAATTGTTTGAGTGGACGGGACCAGGTTAGGAAAACTAAAGCTGTGATAGAATTAAATCTGGCCAGGGACATCAAGGGCAGGAAGAAAAGCTTCTATAGGTATGTTGGTGATAAAAGAAAGACTAGGGAAAATGTGGGCCCTCTCCAGAAGGAAACAGGAGACCTAGTTACCCAGGACGTGGAGAAGGCTGAGGTACTCAATGACCTTTTTGCCTCAGTCCTCACCAGTAAGTGCTTCAGACACACCACCCAAGTCACAGAAGGCAAAGGCAGGGACTGGGAGAATGAAAAACCACTCGCTGTAGGATAAGTTCAGGCTCAAGACCACGTAAGGAACCTGAAGGTGCACAAATCCATGGGACCTGATGAGATGCATCCAACGGTGCTGAAGAAACTGGTGGGTGAAGTTGCTAATCCACTACCTATCATGTTTGAGAAGTCACGGCAGTCCGGTGAAGTTCAGACAGACTGGAAAAGGGGAAAGATAAACCCCATTTTTAAAAAGCGAAAAAAGGAAGACCCAGGGAACTACAGGCCAGTCAGCCTCACCTCTGTGCCCGGTAAGATCATGGAGCAGATCCTCCTGGAAACTATGCTGAGGCACACAGAACATAAGGAGCAGATCGGTGACAGCAAACGTGGCTTCACTAAGGGCAACTTGTGCTGGCAAGTTTGGTGGCCTTCTGTGATGGGGTTACAGCATTGCTGGATAAGGGAAGAGCAACTGACATCATCAGCCTGGATTCATGCAAAGCATTTTACACTGTCCAGCACAACATCCTTGTCTCTGAATTGGAGAGACATGGACTTGATGGATGGACCACTCACTGGATAAGTAATTCTCTGGATGTTTGCACTCAAAGAATTGCAGTCAACGGCTCGATGCAGATCAATGATGAGCAGCACTCCTCAGGGGTCAGTATTTGGACTGGCACTGTTTAACATCTTTGTTAGTGACATGAACAGTGGGACTGAGCACACCCTCAGCAAGTTTGCAGATGACACCAAGCTATGTGGTGTAGTCGACACACTGTTGGGAAGGCAAGCCATCCAGAGAGATTTTGACAGACTTGAGAGGTGAGCCCGTGCAAACTGTATGAAATTCAAGAAGGCCAAATGCAAGGTCCTGCACCTGAGCCAGGGCAATCCCAAGAACAAATACAGGCTGAGTGGAGAATGGATTGAGAGCAGCCGTGAGGGGAAGGAGTTGTGGGTCCTGGTTGATGAGATGCTCAACATGACCCAGCAATGCGTGCTCGCAGCCCAGAAGGCCAAACATGTCTTGGGCTGCATGAAAAGAAGTGTGCCAGCAGTTTGATGGAGGTGATTCTGCCCCTCTACTCCACCCTCGTGAGACCTCACTTGGAGCACTGCTTTCAGCTCTGGGACCCTCAATGCAAGAAGGACATGGATCTGTTGGAGTGAGTCCAGAGGAGGGCCACAAAGATGGTCACAAGGCTGGAGCACTTAGCCTGTGAAGACAATCTGATAGAGTTGGGTTTGTTCAGCCTGGAGAAGAGAAGGCGTTGGGGAGGCCTTATAGCAGTCTTCCAGTACTTACAGGAGACCTACAGGAAAGACAGGGTGGGACTCTTTATCAAGGAGTGTAGTGAAAAGACAAGGGGTAATAGTTTTAAAATGAAAGAGGAAAGATGTAGATTAGTTATTGAGAAGAAACTCTTCATGATGAAGGTAGTGAGACACTGGCACAGGCTGCCCAGAGAAGTTGTGGATACCCCCTTCCTGGAAGTGTTCCAGGCCAGGCTGGATGGGGCTTTGAGCAACCTGGTCTAGTGGAAGGTGTTCCTGCCTGTGACAGGGTGTTTGGAACAAGATGACCTTTATGGTCCCTTCCAACCCAAACCATTCTATGATTCTATGAACTTGCTGGGGAAAGAGTAACAGGACTGTGGATTTGTCCCACTTTGATGGTGATATGTGAGGAGCACAAGTAAGAAAGAAAAAGAATAGCTGAAGTGTAAAAGAGAATGGTCATCTGGTTGCTGTCTGTGCAGTGAGTGGGCACAGTTTCATTGAGACCTGGGTAAGTAAAATAGGCTACTAATTCTCCAATTTAATGTTTTAAAGAGCAAATCACTTTAAATCAATGCACCTCTGAAACCTCCTTTTACACGCTTTGCTGTTCAAGAAGAAGGGTGGTAAATACATACATCTGCCATGCAGTTTTAAGTGTATGTATTCAGTAGGCAGAAATTACAATTTTGCAAAGATAACTAGAAGCAATATATTATTCTTAAGTCTTAGAAATGAAAGAAAATGCAAATTGGTTCAGTGGCAGACATACCCAGAAAGCAAACAAATGAGAAATGCTTCATCTGTTGTTCTCACAGAAGAACGAAGACAAACAAAAAGACTAACTCACAGTTTATTCTCAGAGCAGCCCTCTCACTGGGCAACGCAGGCCAATGCTGAAGGTTTACAACATCCTTGAATTCTTGTTTCTGTGCTATTAAACTCTGCATCAAGTCATTTAGGGAAGCATATTTTAGGCAGGCCACTGACTTGGGAGTGCTTGGGAGTGCTTCTGGTTTTGGAAGTATGGGTTTTAGCAGGTGCATAATATTTCCTCCTTTCTGATATTTTGTTGTCAGCAAAGTTTTTGATCCTGGTGTTTCCAAAACAGGCCATGCAAAAATCAAGTTAACTAAAATGAACCTTTAGATGCAGTTATGAAGTAGTCTGTGTACTTAATATTCTGGAAGGTCCCACAAGGCTCAGAAGTAGCGTATGCACTGGGAGAGAGAAAGTTAACACTTTTGTGGTAGGCACATTTTATTGCACTTGTTCAGGACTATTTCAAGAATTCTCTCCCACAGTCATATGACAGTTAGTGCTGTGGCACTGGAGAAGGGAGGAAGTTCTAACTTTA
Organism: Steatornis caripensis; assembly: GCA_013398225.1. Lineage (NCBI taxonomy): Eukaryota > Metazoa > Chordata > Aves > Caprimulgiformes > Steatornithidae > Steatornis > Steatornis caripensis. The sequence goes on from VZSC01000407.1 coordinate 187,627, forward strand.
TAACCAAGCAAGTGCTATAGGAGGCATGCAGACTGTGGGTGTTTATACCAGAAAACAAAACCACAGCTTAAATTTGCTAGTCAATACATGTTATTGAAATGTTAATTTCACAGTAGTGTTAAGGGTGGAGAAAAGTAGAGAAGCCAACCAATGTTTTCTAGTTCTTCACCCTTTTACTGGAGAAGCACAAATATGACAGTATCAGAAGAAGGAAGGAAAAGCACAGGTCCCGGTCAGGACAGCCTCAAGATGCTCCACATCTTGGACAGAGCAGAGGACATTCAGTGGGAGATACTTAGCTGAGACATCTCACAAAATACCTGATGTGCCTCTGAGAGAGAGCTATTTCAAGACTCAGTTAAAATCAGATGAAGGAAGGAAGAGTTGAACCGTGGTCCTTCACACTTCCAGTGAGAATTTGGACAAAGGAGGAAGAGAGACAGAGCCAATGAAGTATAACCCAACCCTGCTTCCTAGTCTAACTCCTGGAAAAATTTGTGGCTGTGAGCTCCGAATAGATGCACTTTTCCAGCTGGTTGGCTGCTTTTAGGGTCTTCTAACGCACAAAGCCTCCTCCTCTCCAGAAGGTTTTCTAGGGGTGCTTTACCAGCTTGCTGGCTTTTGTGAATCACCTCTATGTGGCACCTGGCTCTGTGAAGCTTTCTTCAGGGGTTTAGGTGGCTCTGAGATCCAGTAATGACTGAGCACTAGTCTAATAGTACTGACCTAGCAATGACTGGTGATTTCTTCTGTGAAGTGAAACAACTTTTTCTTTCATAAACATGGGAAGGCAAAAATCTCAGCAACAGCATGCCTGACTCAAGAAATCCAAAAAGCATTCAAACTCACAAAGCTGGTTTTATTTTAGAATTGGGAAAATAAAAAAAATTACAGCAGTGATGTCAGCAGAAATATAAAGACGTTTGTAACTAATTCTTTCCTGGTACTGGCATCCCTGTTTCCATGTCTTACTTCAGCCACTTCAGGGGCTACCCAGACTCCCTGGTCCCTTGGGGATTTCTCTGTCCATCACCATAAGACTTCTGGTCTTGTTGGATATCTCCTGCACTCCTCAGCAGTATCTGCTGCAAGGTCCTTGCTGTTTCCTCTGGGTCTAGACAGGTATCAGAGCATCTCTCATTGTCTGGGAACACATCTCCTTGAACACATTCAGTTTCTTTTGAAGGAAGGGATACTCTTCTCTCCCTTTCATAGATGTCCACCCTACACAGTTCTTATAAATGAGCTTAACACAGGAGTTGACAGCAAAAAAGAATGAACAGACACTGCTCACCAGCACACCAGATTCACAACAGGAAACAACTACTAGAAATTTCCCCTACATCACTCTGAAAACAAGTCTTTTAGTAATGCTGGGTTTCACAGTTCAAATATATTTTCATTTAAATGGTTGACTTGTTTATGTATTAGTTTCTTTAATTTTCATATCAGTCTTCTTTCAGCTTCTTATTTTCTCAGGTGCAAATCTTAGTCATTTTGACCCTGAGACAAATTATTACTACATCAGCATGTGTGAAACCCGGAACTGAAGTTAGATAACGTTGGAAATGAAACCGTGAGAGAGGAAAGACCTTCTATCTTGAATACATGTAAAATCCAACTATTGTCACCATTTTGCCCCTTAAAATGTAAAATAAAACTTTTTACACTTGGGCCTGTTCCTTTGAAATTTGTAACACTCTTTCAAGTCCTGCATCTATTACTCCAACTCACTGATTCATTAAATTTTTAAACGAGTGTTAAGTAAGGGAACCAGGCGTGAAACCCTAATCCATCTCAGGTTTATATGGCTATGCCTCAACATATGGCTCAACAGTTTTGGATCTCAGCTGTATCTGCTAGCCAACAGGAGTAGGGGAAATGATATGCTAATTATTTCACATATGAAGACCGATGGGAGTGAAGCTGGGATACCAGGTAAGAAGGAGAGGGGCAGATGTGATACTATCAAGTTCTCTGGAGTTAAAAATGGTGACAGGTGTTTCGACACAGCAGTAGAAAAGGAAAAGCGAGATTTGCTCTTCACACTGGTACATACTAATCAATGATAGCTTCTGCTGAGATTTATTACGTTCCTGCACCAACCCAGTAGCACCACCTGACAGGTACCCCTCTCCCTTTCTTTTGTGTTTGCTGCAGGACACGTGTGAAACACTGACAATGCATTCTGACTTTCCAGGTTTATCTGTTAATCAACACCGCAGCATGGCTTTTATGCACAACCCCGTCTCCAACAGGAGAAGAAAAGAATAAGAACTCTCCCTATGCTGAACCCTTGGACAGCAAGAGCTTGCAATACCCAAATTTTAAAGTCCTTTCATGACTACAGTGGCAGGCTTTGGAAAAGCTCTAAGAAAAAAGATTGAGAGTATACCCCGTTCATTAATCATGTGTTTGCCCTAATTATATCAATGGAGTCAATCCCTTTGAACTCCACTGGCTGCAGGTAAAAAGCACTCACCTCCACTTCTGAGAACCACAGACATATATCAGGACCTTCTCACACCTTCTTTTACCACACACACTGGTTTGGGAGACAAGAAGGAAAACAGTAGTTCTCCTCTTTCTCTTTTTCTTTCTTATTTGATGGCCCAAATAGGGAAAGATCCTAGAAGGGATGCCCCTGGATTTGAGTCACACCTATGCCTGAGAGGATGCTGTAAAAGGACTAAGCGGCCCTAAAATGTCTCACTTAGCATGCTGCCACGGCCAAGCCAAGATAGTATACCAAGGAGCACTGCAGTAAAACCAACCAGGTGCAGTCACTGAATGCTGCTGTTCAGGAAAAGTTGTTATATATCCATCCGTGAACACCCATCAGGTATGAGCATCTGATCTCAGTAGGTGAGTTTGCCATAAACATCCTCAAATATTTTGACAGAAACACTCAGAGTTCTGTAACCTAACAGACTATTTCCTATTTTGCAGTAAGGATTTCATAAGAAATTGCATGAAGAATAATGACCCAGCATGGTGACCCAGCTACGGTATGAAACAAGCCAGAGTACTAATAAATCTGTGAAGTGCAGGAACCTGGTCAGAAACTGCTGATGTTTTGATTACTTCTTCAGTCGTATTTGGAGACTTTCCCATAGACCAGAAAACTTGGGAAGGTTGGGATTTCCTCCTGGCCAATGGAGTCTACAGAAACAATGTCTTGAGATAGGACTCCTTTGCCTCTGATCAGAATCACACCTTTCAATATAGAGAAAGAGTGAGTAAAGATACTTAAAAACTCCTTGTTTATCCTTCCAACAACTCCTCTGAAACGAGAAAAGGCACGTGCAACTAACAGAATCAATTCAAATTAAGCAGTTTGTTTAATGCCACAGAACAAAGAACAGCCAAACTAGAACTCTGTCCCATCTCTTTTTGTCTTCTTACCTGACATGTACAGTTAAACTAAAAGTGTTTACTTATTTCATAGGAACTGATGATCACAATATCTCTATTGCTTGAAGATAGTGAGCACGGAGTTATCTGCCCACAACATCACCCAGGAAAAACTGCTGAAAAATGAAAACAGAAAATGTACAGACCCTGTACTCTTTTCATGGATTCTCTAACCTTTAATAAGCTGAAAAAGTCTCTAATTCTCTTTCAGCCTCTCTGATTCTGCTGTACCAGAAACCCTTATTATCAGTTGTTGTAATTTAAAGCATTTATTCTTCAGAATTCCTGCTCATACCAATTTCAGGTTTAACTTTGTTGATTTTATGTTCCTTTCTACTGTCCTATCCTGCATTAAATTTTCTTTCCTGGAAGAGAATTCTTTAGGCTTTAGGGATATCTGAGAAGCTTTTTCAACCCAAGTTGCCCCATGCTGAGCGTCATGGTCTTCATATCCCTCCTGTACAGCATCACTGTCTTCTTCTTGTCATACACCTGATTGTTTCAGCTTGCAAATCACAACGGTAAATCTAAGGACATAAAGATCGTTAAAACGTGTAACGAATGGTACATTTTCTTCTCATGTAGCAGAGCCGGAGCTAGAGGTGAAACAGCCTGAGACATTTCAATCTCTCCCACATTTCAGTCTCTCCCAACCTGCTGCACTTCGTGAAGACAGGACAGGAACTTAAGCCCTGCCTCCTTTCCTGATGGTACCCTTCCTTTAAGTACCAGAGGTGTTGGCTCCACTGTCATTGAACTTAGGGGCTGAGAGAGAGCAACTGGAGAGTATGCCATTGCCCAGCGGTCAGAGGACTCATCTGGAAAATGAGAGCTGTTGTCAAATCCCTTGAAGAAAAGCAGGAGGGATTCAAGTTCAGGTTAACAAACAGAAGGTCTCCAACTCCACCATATCATACAGCTGGTTTTCTGTGAAATTCCCACTTTAGTAACAATGCTGTGATAATTCCTACTGCATCCAAGTAGCACAGAAATGCCTAGCTTATTCCAGCGGAGATCAGGCATGGCTGACACATTAGGCTCTTCAGTGTGTTTTAAGATACAGATTGTTCTGGTAATGTACATAAAGATCTTCAGAAATGCAAATCTGTGCATCAAGGCCCTCAGATATCTCTAAGGCTAAACAATAACTAAGTGTAGACCTCCAGAACACAAATCTGGCAGTTAAATAACCATGCCATCTTACTGTGGTCATTTCCAAAGGACACCCAGCTGGTGGAAAACATAGAAGCAGGAACACAGTGGGCTGTGTCAAGACGACCTACATCTCCCTCCAGCATGTGTGTTATTGCTTAAGGAAGTCTGATAGTGTTTCCAAATTCAAAGAACTCCAGTTTTCACCAGGTTGCAGAAGACTAATTACTAGCCTGCAAGAGCTGGACCTCAACCAGCAACTGGTGGACTTTGTTTCATTATTATCTAATTGCTATCTCCTTTTACGGCAAAATCAAGCTGAATGACCCACAAGTACTAATGACCTCAGCCCCTACGCTCTATGTTGTATTTGAAGATTTCTTCTTGTTCTATTCAAGCTGCCTCTTCAGACGTGTGGAAATGTGCCAAATGGCAATTTAAAAATAAACATAAAAACCACAGAAATTGAAATGTAGGCTCTGGACTTTATTCATTAGCAGGTGATTGATAAAATCTTTAGGTGGGAAACACTATGCTGGATACATAGCTAGGGCCCATTGGCTTAGGTCTGTGCTAATCCCCAACACAGTTTACAGCAAACAGGGGTCTGTGCACTGTTCAGTGGTGACACAGCCATCTCTGCTTTGACCGCAAGCAGTCTTGACACATTTCACTCACCACCATGAGTAATTTTTCTTGGCACACAGATACACCAAAACTGATCATTCAGAACAAAATTGTCACAGTATTTACTCAGCTGTGATTGCAAGCCCAGCTGCCAACAGAGACAAGAAGAGGTACTAATTCCCATCTCTCTGATATGGGTACAGGAGCCAGTAAGGGAGACAAAACTGAAAAAAAAGTAGCACTCCTCTCTCTGGAGCAACCAAAGGGAGAAGAAAGTGTTTCTGGCCCAAGTCAAGTTGTCATCTGCCACTCAGTCATGCAGGCTCTGAACGATCCTGACTGCGCTATCGGCATATATAAAATTGGTGAAAAACCTTGGGGTTTAAGTTGGACTGGAAATTTATTACAGCAGCTAGTAATGGTGTTTCTCTTGGGAGAATAGCCAAAAGCTGTTATTCTAGAGTCCACTTTTTAGAGTTAATTTGATCTGTAATCTGGTTTCTAGTTTTTTTAAAGTTCCTCTCCTTCCAGCTTTACTACCAAATGCCCCACAAAATGAAACAATAATAGCAAAAGGTAGAAGGATTAGAAGTTACAAGAGGGAGAGGGAGAAACACACTGTTTCATAAAAAGACTGTGTGACAAGAAACCTGTAAAAAAGGAAAAAGGCTTTTTAATACATTGCTCAGAAACATGTATTTTCTCTTAAGTGAACTGACCACTTTCAAAGCAAGCATGCAGAAAGCATCTTCTTTCTTTCTTGTTTGCTACTCATTGTGACAAATTTTACAGTTCTTTATTTTCAGGTGTTTTACAGACCATGAACGAGAGAAAGCGAGAGAAGTTTTCATGCTGAGGAATATGGAGCAAAATCTGTACGCGCTAGTTTCCAACAGCAGCTGGTGAACGTGAATGCTCTTCTGAGTACTCACAAGACCTGATTTTGCAGGAACCCTGAGCATGCACAAGCCAGCGAGGAACAAGGAAACACATTAGGCTATAACTGTTAATAGAGAGAAGACAACACCCCGTGTTGTGCGATCACTTGACAAAAAAGGGAGCTCTCAAATGTAGAGGTAGAAACTGCCATGCAGTTTTGTGGTTTTACAGCACCTGACCTCAACATCTTGAACACTAAAGACATTTTTAATGAGAATATCAGCACATGTAGTGGTAGCTCTAGCACTCAGAAAAAAATAATCAAATTCAGCTCTCCCGTACCAAATCACATCACTGTTATTGCCCTAAATTAAAAAGGTGTTTGTTGCGGATTCCAGCTCCCCTGCTGTCAAATCCTTTGCTCCTCCTGCATCTGAACCCCACCAAGGGCTAAATCCAAGAATGACTGCTGAATAAAGCCATGTTGTGCACACACAATGAGCATTTTGTTGAAGTCATTTAAGACATATTTTACAATAAACCTTTTCATTATCAGAGGCATTTTAAAAATGTTTTGCCTTTAGTCACAGTTTACAGATTCACTGTGTACAGTATTAAGTTCGGTATTTGATGCACAACTCTTTTTTTTTCTTTCTTTTTAAATGCTTAATCATTTTAAACCACCCCATGTTGCTTAACAGGGCCTGCCAGAGGTAAGTAAACATTTTTGTCCACAGTATATGTTTTCATATTTAATCTTGTTTCAGTATGCAATAGGTTCTTTCTCAGAATAGAAAGTCAGGTGACAATATCTATATGGACATAACTGCTTTATAGCATTGGTTTCCTTATGGTGTTTCTTTGTGAGGTTTGGGGTTTTTTTAAAATATCAGTCATTGTGTATTCTAAAGGGATGCCCTTGGAAACATTTTTCTTTAACACATATTCAACTAAAAAAAAAAAAAAGTACTTTTGAGATGGACAAAGATCTATAGCTGATTATGGCACAGATCTTGCAAAAAATATTTTCTGCACAGTGTTTTATTTTTTACAGTCGTACAGTGTCCCACTCATCTTGCTTGCAGAAGCAAGACTGGCTTGCTGGAACCAACTGTGGTACAAATAGAAACCATTTCTTAGACTTCAAAACAAATGTAACATCAGCTTATCTCTCTGCTGAGCTTTGTCTCTCTTGTTATTGCAAATCACAACTAAAAAAATCTTCAAACTCAGCTCCTAGTGAGCGCCTCCTCTAGGCTGCAAAACTCCATGACATCCCCAGGAGACTGCCTGGAAATAATGAAATTAACTGACCAGTGTCAAAACTGTGCCCACTTCAGGAAGATCTAGCATCAAAGCGACTCAATTGAATACTCTGCCTACCGATGCAAGACTCATGACAGGTTAGTAGAAGAACCGTATTTCCCTGTGTGGGAAGCTTTCTGTGTGTTAAAAAGAGAAAGGAACTCCCCACTGCATCTCATTTTTCATATTAAACCTGACCCAGTGATGACTTTCTCAACAAAGGCATCTGACCCAAAGGTGCTGGGAAGGAATACAAAGTTACCACCATCTCCTCATCTGCTTATGACTCCTTTGCTTGTGACTTCACCCACCATCCTCATCCCTCAATCCTGAATTTATCCTCTATTCACTTCTAAGAAGTGAATCTATCATGTGGCCATGCTGAGGAGGCTGTATTTTTCTCCTTCCCTGCAGTGGGAAGCTGAACATTACCTCTCCTCTACACACAACACAAGAGGCTAATGAGTTGCCATCACACCAGAAAAACAGCAGACTCTATGCTGCATACAGGGAAGCACCACTGCGGTGTGTACGTGCTCTCAAATTTGCTTCAGATGATTTTTAGCTAATGCAAGTACATGCAATAGTGGATTTGCAGCAGCAGAATTCTGACTACTCAGCAACTGAAAGCACTTTCATTTCATCCTGACTTCAATAACCACGCCAGGTAGCTCAAAGATGGTGTGAGTATGTCTGTGTATGTTTCCTGATGCTGTGCAGAGATGTCCTGAAATGCCTAGTGCTGCCACGAGGTACCTGCTTTTGCAAGTACAACTGCCCAGCTCTGCTTTTTGCTGTGGTGCAATGTCCCAGATACAGATCCTTTTGCTGCTGCACAAGGTGGTACTACTCAGCCACAGATCTGGCCAACCTCAGTGGACAATGACCTCAATAAGTAATGCAGAGTAAATGAGGAGGTGAGGCTGCTTGTTCCTCTTCCACAGATGGGGAAGCTTCATCACATTTACACCAGTTAGACAGTATCATGGAGTAGGATACAAACAACAAGTTGTCACCTGAGCTTGCCCCACTGTGTTTGCACCTTCCTCAGCTTCTGCCAGTGAGCAAGTACCTACAGGGGAAAGTACTTCCCATTAGTTGTTGGCCATTTGTTTGTCATTTGCAGTAAATACTTTGAGATCCCATGGTGTTAACGAGTTAATAGATGTTATAGAGTCTCCTCGTGAGCCAGGCCCTTTTGTGCAAGGCTGATGTCATCAAAAAAGGCCACTGAAAAAAGCCATGTCAGATATACTCTGACCCTGGTTAGTCATTCCCTAATATTAGTCACTTATCAGAGAAGTCAAGAAAGGTTTCAAAATGCTTGATATCTCTGCAGACAGAGACAATGCAACGTCTCCATGGACAGAGTGTACAATTTATTAACTGATACACCAAATTATTTTGTAAGCAATGTGACAATGAGTTTTGGGGAAAAGTTTTAGTTCTTTAAAGCCACTGAGTCAAAATAGCTTCTGTTTAGGAATCTTCAAATGAGGCTTCAGTATCTTTTAGTGCAACGAAATCAGGGGAAAGTTAGTGAATGTGACAAGTTGGCCTTATACATGTACATTTTGTCTGTGCATTTTCCAGCAGCAATCACAGGGTGTTTCTCTGTGCTTCAGCTTGTACATGTCTCCATGGAGCAAAAGCTCAGTAGAGCTCTAATCAACAAAACCTAACTTTGCCTCTGCTCCTTCAGCTTGAACCTATGGCCCAGGGATGAGACTGTTTCCTTTAACTAGGTCAGTCCACTAAAATAAATGCATGTTCTGAAACCAGGGAGATGACTTCATCGAGCAATGACTGCTGCATAGAAACCCTGCTTTGCGGTTCCAGCAGTGCTTGAAGATTCATGCCTGCAAATAGCTGACAATGTCTTACCCACAAGAAACTTTGTGTGTATGACTCCATGCAGAATCATCTCCTTGCCAGCACAGGTCCTACTAGAACAAGTACTAATAGCACGGGTTGTTCATCCACACTTGAGGCTCTATGTTTACACAAAATAGAGTTTAGTCATCCCCCAAAATCTCAGAACTGGAACTACAGTGAATGGAAAGGAAAGGATACAGATCTGGGACACAGATTTTCTGCTACATTGCAAGGTCTGGGGAACAGGGAATGAGGTTATGAGGCTCTTCCTTTTGCTCCCAAGCTGCTAGCACTCTCACAAACAACCATTACTTTGAACTGTACAGCTTCAGCAAGTGTCCCTGTATCCCAGCTTTACAAAGGTATAGGTATGGTAGAAATGAGCATTGCAAACAGAAATTTGAAAGAAGAAGCTAAATGTGCTCACTGAAACCAGTCCTGATCAGAGATCAGTTCTTTGTGAGCAAGGTCTTATTTTGTAAACCAGGATTTATGTAGGAGGACACCATCTGGATGCCTGTGACGCTAGTCCAGGAGTTGCTTTGTGTCTTAATAAAACAAGACATACTACAAGGAACTACATGAACAACACCCATCACAGCTGCCTTCTCTTGGGGAAGCTGTTCTGCAAAACCCCTACTATTCTGTGATTCTGTGACCGATGTTGCAGGAATGAAATGCAACCATATTTGCTCTGTGAATTTCTTTGCTTTTGCTGCCCTTTTTCTAGCATTTGCTGTTTTGTATTTGTAATTCCCATTCTTCCCTTTTTGTTCTATTCTCTCCTCCCAACTATCTGGCATTTCCCATTCCTCACGGCAGGCGCTTTCGTTTCCATCTGCTCCTCCCTGTGTGGCCTCATCCTGAACGGGAGATCTCCTGAACTTTCTGTCAGCTGATCTAAAGCTGATGCCAGAAGCATCAGATCATGCAAGGTTCAAAACACAAGGAGACACAAATTAAAGCTGAAGGTTCTAGCAAGAGGGAAGTATGAATTCTGGTTTTGCCAGGTCAGAGCTGTTTCTTTCTGCCTCTTAGCATTAACAAATGTCAGGACTAGTAAAATATGCAAACAAAGGCATTATCTCTTTTACTGGAATAGAAAAGAGTACAGCGTTCTTAGCCTCTTTTCCGGGGATATGCAAAAGCTTTGCAAACACAGAGCACGGAGCGCCATTTACTGATATTTCCTAAGGGAATTCAATCATTGATAGGTGTCGGGGTTTTTTTGAAGATTCCCCCACAGGCATTAAACTTCACGCCGACATTTCAGATCGCTCCATACCCGGCGGCGGCGGCGGACGGTGGGAGAGCGCAGCGCAGCGCAGCGCAGCGCAGCCCAGCCCAGAGCAGCGCAGCAACTCCGCCCCCCCCTCCCCACCACCACCACAAACGCCCGCTCTTCCTCTAGGTGGCAATCGTACCTCTCCTAAAATCCGCTCTGAGGGAGGCACGCGCCTCCGACATTGCGTTTGGCAGATTTTCTAAGGGTTCTTGCAATTAAAAAAAAAAAAGAAAAAAAGAAAAAAGGCGAATCCTCTGCCTCGGCAAGGAGTGGGGCTGCGGGCTCCGCCGGGGCGAGAGGGGTGGCAGGTGGGAGATGGGGCACCGTGTTTGCTGTCCCCGGTAAAACCCATCACTGCAAAGAGTAAAGGTCGTCATCAAGTAAAATGCTCTTGACAAAATGTCGTCGGCTTTGAAACCTGTGGTAGCGCATGGGAACTGTTAAATAAAGTCAGGCTTACTGAAAAAAATTGATACTCGAATATTGCAACCATGTGGAGAGTACAGAAAAGCCTAATTCAGCCTCAGAGCAGCCTGCCATCTCCGAGACATGGCAAGGTGTACCATCAGCCCCAAAAGCAGGACTCATGTCTGCTGAGGCTGGAGTCTGCCAAACACTTTTGTGTGTGTCACCCCTGCCTAGTCTGCTGCAGCAGCCCAGGTGGTCAGGGGTTACACGTGTTGCAAGTATGACCTGCATCTGTCGGCTATGCATATTAAAAGTACTACCTCATCGCTTGCAGGCATTACCCACAGATGAATTTCAAGTTCACCACACATCCCATTTCTCCACTACTGTGAGCTGTTGTATCGCAGTAGTCTTGTTAACCACTTCCCCACTGTACTCTTACCTCTGCTTTTGGAGGTGCTGGTTCTTACTCCTGACGCTTAAATACAAGTTATTAAAAATGGTTTTTGTGGGCAGGGGAAAAAAAATAAGCCAAGAGCCATATTATATTTATTGCTTGAGGTCTTGTTCATACAGCACTCACAGTAGTGGTGTTCCGCTTTGCTGTCACCTCTAAGCAACACCGCAGATTTAATTAATAACATATAAACCTAGGATGGCCACAGGTCATGGCCCAACATGTGCCATATGGATATGCATACAACCAGAAGATGCAAGAGGCTAAAGTTAAGGTGATACAGAGCAATTCTCTAAGTCTTCCAAGATTCTCCAGTTTCTAAATACTGACCATTAACCAACCATTTTTTGATCTTTTAAAATCTGTTTCCAAAAACCACATAAATCTTTGCTAGTCAGAAGCCCTCCCCATACCACTGAACAGATGGAGAAGCTACATCCAGCACATGTGGAGCAGATCACGTGCCTGGTACACTCTGTAGACACCTGAAAGTGCCACCAATCAACACCAACCTGCTCTTGGGAGGCCAGCACTCCACCAGCAGCAGCTGGCACAGAGCAGTACCCAGGGTTTTCTGCCTCGCTGTTTGGTACAGTCACTGCTTTGGAGTCCAACCAGGATGGCTGCTGCAAACCTGATGAAAGACATGGCAAGCAGGCTTAGGCTGTGGTATTAATGGTCTGTCTCTGCAAAGGAGGCCGTGCTGCCAGCTGCAGAAACCCTGTCGCTCCTTAGTGAGGAGTCAGACAGGGATCTACACCTCACATAACAAAATTTTGCTGTGGAGGTAACAGAAGGGCTCCTGACTTGTAAAATGTTAGACTTTAAAGAGGGCAGACAGTGTGTGGGGTACAATCAGGCAGATGTGCTGCATTAGTACATGAAGGATCATTGCAAGATTACACGCAGTCTGGAAGATTTATTGAACACAGCAGCAATCAGTAACTGAAAGGGAAAAAAAAGCAACCTTATTGTAAATAAAGACTTTTTTTTCAGTGGAAGCAAATATTTCCAATCACATTCCACTCCTAAATAAAACCTGGAGGTAAATACGTGCAGCCTTATAGAGGACTGCACAGTGGTTAGAGGCATCTGTGACTATAGGAATGATAACTAATGTGCATGTGTGCTATGACAGATTGGGCGCAGTGCCATTCCAGAGGCAACAGAAAGCGGAACACCTGTGTTTCCTAGGCAATTGCCTCTTTCGTGAATGTGTAACCTGAAAACAAACACATGTACAAACGTGCTTGATAGCAGCCATCATAGGCTGTCCAAAAAAAAAAAAAAAAAAAACTAGAACAGCATGTGACACCTCGTTCTATCACACATGGCAGTTTGCACTGCAGCATCAGCAGGTGCAGCAAAAGCAGCGCATTAGCTGTATCCTCCCTCCATGCGCGGCAACCGCTTCTGCTGACTACTCAGCCTCTGCAGGAAAGCAATGAGGGAATCAGAAGCTATCCCTGCCCCTGAAACAGGATGCCACTAACCGGTTGTTCAGCATCACAAATCACCCTGAGCTGCTTTTGTTCACAGAAAAATGCGTGCACACCCACACAGAGTGCCAAACCTAACATCTTTTCCCCACTTTAAGCACCCTCTGTGGCTTACGGCCGGGAAAAACATCTTTATTTGTATTCATTTTACAAAAGGTAGCAGCCCTGTAGAGTAATGACCATATCTAACCAAGCTAAATGGAAATACGAAGAGGCATACTGTAATATAGCAGCACAAGAAACAAGGCTAGACAGCTAACTTTATTTTTAGGAGAGTATCTTAAGGTTGCAGTCAGTGAGGAGTCTGCTATCGCCCTGCAGATAGGACGTCCAGAGACACCTGCCTCTTCCACCCTCAGAAGACTACACTTATTGATAAAGACAGAGGACTCAACCCACATTTCTAAACAGGATTGTTCTTTGATAAGGAGTCTTATCAAAGCTTTTGTAGGAAACTGCACACATAAGAAGTCTAAAATGCAATGTGACACAAGTGTAACATGACTTACCACTAAAATAAAATCTGTCAAAGTGAGGTTTTAATGACGGCATCGTTAACAGCTTGTCTGATCTAACAAGAAAAGGATAAATCACAGACAGCAGAGGTCTCCTCAGGTAGAAACAGTTTCATGCTAAACCATACCATAACATGCTCTCTTCATTGCTTAACACCACCCAAGCTATACATGTGTTATAAAATATCCCATTCTATTTTATGAGATCATATACACATTATTTAAATAACAAGAATACCAGCATTGCCAAATTATTAACTTGAAGTTATTCTAGAACACTTTGTGTCAAGACACTCTGATTTTGCTGAGCTTGTCTTAAAATATTTGATACTAAAATATACTTACTGTTCCATCTACTCACATTTCACTGACCCTTTGATAAATTACAAGGAAAATCTCTTTCATTATTCTATTTACAGAAAGCATCTGTGTTCTCATGTTAAAAATAAACCCACTATATCTTAAGTCCAAGGTCATGAGGTTTTAGAAGCCAACAGAGTATCAAGGTAGGCCTTTCCTGACCACTTGGTGTCTCCATGCTTATCCGTAATTATGACAGCTAAGAACAATATAAGTGTTTTTATAACAGAATCTTGGATTTAAAGATTCTTGTACAGAAAACTTTGTCACCGAGGATTAAAATATTTGTACACATGTAACACCAGATTCCATTGTTTTAGTCTTGTTTTACTATGGGATTTGTTAACTTCCACTGTCAGCTGCATCTACAAACCTAATCATAACACAAGCATCCCATGAAATTATTTAAATAGAAGAAGAGTCTTTCATTAAGGAGGGCATTTAACTGTGTTCAAAACTGTAGGAAGGGTATACTTCAAGTCACAAGGCATGAGCCAGAAACACCAGTAAACCCAAAGTGTAAGGTGCTAAATCGTCGCTTAGGAATGTAGGGAAGACTTAACAGCACCTGATTCACCCAGCATAAACATTTCAGCAGTAAGTACAGACTCTGCAAAGCACATGTTGCATGGGTAGATACCGCACACATAACATGCACTCAACATTTTAGTGAAGCTTATTTTACTTGTACAAACACTTTGCAAACAAGTTAACTGGATAATGAGTCTTACCGGGTAGGCTACTGTATATAAAAACTGCAGGACAGTAAAGAAATCTGAACGCCAAACACCGTCCCATTACCAATCATACAGAAATACTGAACACCTTCAATCAAATGTACTGCATTCTCCTCCCCGATAGTTTTGGCCTTGATTCAGGCTCTGACTCAAAACTCATCCCTCAGTCTTTCACTCTGCTTCTGGAGCTGCCTATATGCAGTTATAATACAGTTAACAAATTCATTAAGAAAGAAAGAGAAAAAATAGTCCTTAGTAAAAAGTGGAATGCAAACTAGGCAAAACTAAAAGATCACCCTATGCTTTTGTCCCTCCTGTACCATCACTTCTGCAGCACAGGAACTTATGCTTCTGCCTGCATAACAGCAGGGTTTGACCAAACCCTCAGACTCTGCTGCGTCTCCATGGTTCTGCCTTCTAGCCACTGCAAAAGGGATTTGAATTACAAATAACAAAAGAAAAAGCCAGTGGGCAGACTTATTTTTGATGTTTAAACGACATCAGGCAAAGTTGGTAAGTAAGTTGCTTTCCGCACACATTTTTATTTTGAAAGGCTGTATGAAGGCTGGAGAGTAGGGGAAATTATGACATGCCAAGAGGCAAGGAACTGAAAGTTCAACATTTGGAAAGAAACTGCTGGAGTAACTGAAGATTTTAGTTTTCGGCTAAACACTTACTTCTAGCATTTAATGAATGCTTTAGAGAAAGAATGCTGTGGTTAGAGTCAAACCATTGCTCCACCATTCTGATGAATTTTTGAGTGCTTTGGTGTGGCCAGTCTGGGGAGTGACACATTCCTCCTTTTTTTTTGATAGTCACAGTCTCAGGGCTTATGTCATTAGGTAAAACAGAGGTCTTAGCTTTTTGCAACAGGTTTGAAAATACAACCCCAGGAACCAATATAATTAATAGACAAGTTAAAGATCATCAAAATGTTTGGGGTTTATACTCTGATAATTTAAAGCATGTTACATGGTGGCTCATGTCTTGGGCTTTACAATAGCTGGACTAACAGCATACAGACTCCTCATATGCTGAGTAGTCTGTCAGCCAGCTTGGAAATATCAGATTTGGTGTTCCTAACAATTTATTTTCAAGACAATCTACAGAGAAGAGTGGGCTAGAGGGAAAAAAACTCCTAATGCTTTTCTTTTTCTTAAAATTTCGTGTATTTTACAAAAGCAAGACAAAACAGATTTAATACAAATTCTTTGCAGGTCAGCTTTTAAAAAATGTCTTCACCTCCTCCTTGTGTTCCTTACTTAAATATAGGACAAGCAGGGCTGCTGAGTGAAAAATTCAGAAACATCCACTGAACTCTCAGCTAGCAAATCTCACTTCGCCCTCAGCTGACAAGAGGTCTGAATAAAAATTGAAAAAAAATTTAATTGG
Organism: Steatornis caripensis; assembly: GCA_013398225.1. Lineage (NCBI taxonomy): Eukaryota > Metazoa > Chordata > Aves > Caprimulgiformes > Steatornithidae > Steatornis > Steatornis caripensis. Next base: position 203,532 of record VZSC01000407.1, read on the forward strand.
TCTTTGATGTCCATAGGCTCATGTAAATCAAAATTTCATCTTCCAAGATTTCTGTATGTTGAAATAGCACGCTAAATTGGACCGCTTCCAAGCCCCCAGCCCCATTTGGAATAATTCACATCCTTGAGAAGAAAATGAGTTGACTGTAACTAGAAAATCTTTATCTTTATTCCCCATGGAGATATAAATACATAGCATTAGAGATACAACAATTGATAAGGATAATTTTCTGCAATATTAAATTGAACCTACAGCTTCTCTGTGTGTCTTTATGTGCAGCTAAACTGTAGTGAGAAAGTCACTAGCTTTTAGCAGCTAAACCTGACCGTTGCACTCTTGATCAAAATAGAAAAAACTAGCACAATGCGACTGATTCTCCAATTCAGTCTGATAGATGCATTACAGCTTAGGCAGAAGAGTTGTCATTAACAATATAAATCTATGTACGTACACTTGAGGGCTGGATTAAACATTTTATTAAAGACCTGCTCATCGTGAATGTTATGCAATTCAGTAACACAGTCATTGACTGTGGAAGATACCTGACATCTGCCTGACATGTTCAGCACGGCTTAGCTCTCAGACAGCATGTTACCTGACTCCCCCCCTTCTTCAGACATTCTGAAGATGACAGTTCCCTGAAACTGCAGAACTGCAAATCGCATGAACAGGGAGCACAGCACCTTTTACCATTTCACTTTATATATTGAAAACATGTCTCAAATTCACTGGCCTTTCTCCTGCTGTCCCACAGGCCTATGACCTCAATCCTTACATGTGTGAGTGAGCCAAAGAGACACAGTGATTTGCTCAGCACTGTACAGTTAGGTGATGGGGACACAAGAATTATTACTTAGATTCCAAGCCGGTTTGCTGCACAGATGCCACAAAAGCAAGCTGGAGCTGTGCTAGACTTCGTGAACTGAAGAACGCGTCCTAAATTTTGTATTTGTGTCTCTCTCTGTAGTCAGCTAAACCTTTGGATAAGAAGGCATCTAAAATAAAATTAAAAAAAAAACCCACAGAAAACCTAGATCTAGACAGCACATTTTCTGTCGCTGTGGTTTATCAGCATTTCCACAGTACAAATCACAGGACCAAACCATCGGGCCATCTATGGATCAGGAAACTTTTTCTGGTGGAACAAAACTAAACCCCAAATTACAAAAGCAGAGATAAGTTACAGAGGAGATAGTCCGCCAGCATCTGCTTGTGTTTTGATAGTTTACAGCTCTCTGACATAAGGACGTAAATGATTTGTTTTCGAGTTTGAGTGATTCCGCTACTACCAATTCGGCTATTCTGGGGGACTATTTTGTTGACGAGCGCTAGGGGAGCAAATGACATATCCAACATCGTAACCAAACACGGAAGCAAGTTTCAAGGTCTCTCTCACCGAATCTGTAATGCTTACATCTTCAATAAGAATAACAGAGCACATAGAGAGCTCGTTGCAAACACAGCTACGTAAATAGCCATAAAATTTCCAGAAAAGTGTGTATGGAGTGTCTTGTAGTGCTCGTGTCCACATTGTTTGAAAGAATACATAAAGAACAACTAGGTAGAAAAGATAAAATCTACTTGGAAAATACTGTCAATACTATTAAAAAGAGACACAACTAAATTTGATCTATTGCTTATACTTCCACTTGAAAGAAATCCAAAATCAGCATGTTTTTCTGTTCTGATTTATTTGCATATTTATTATGATCCAGACAAGGAATGTTGGGACACCAGTGCTGTCTATCTCCCTGCTTCGCTAAGACAGAGACCCAGATGAGTGAAGAACAGAACCTCCTACTCCAAATATAACTCCCTAAAGGGTTTTAGCTGGAAGAAAACATATCTGTGACGGACCTGCCCATAACACTTTTTTCCTGTCCAGTGATAACTACCCTAATTTCTTGCCAGATAAGGCAGAAGAAATCGAGGAAGAAAAAGACTTTTCCACAAAGCCAGATTCTCCCCTGCTACCATTAAGTCTCCTGATACAGGCAATTAGTATTTGAGGGGAGCACCAAATAGTCACCTTTCGCTCACAGGTAAGCAGATCGCCAGAACTGTCATGTAAATACGGTGAGGTGCAGTCGGTAGGAGAATTGGCCTGTGAACAGCTGATGTTTTTGGAGACTGGAAGCCCGCTGCTCTTGCGGTCGTGTTATCACCCAGCTTGAGGATTTTAAAACCTTTCTGCCTGTTTTGTTTATTCGCACAGTTTTGGTTTTGTTTTTAAATCCTTACCACTGTATCCCCAAATATTTCTCCTCTCCTATGACACTCCATTCTTCTTAAGAGTCCCCTCAGACATCTCTGGTGCTTTCCCACAGGAGTCAATGATGTCTGTCGACTCCAGTGAAACCAGTATTATGCTCTAAGTTGGAAAACAATGTTTTGAAGAACTTCAATTTCTCTGGAGACAAATCAGTGAGAACTAAGAAAATTTGCTGTGAGTAACGTTTTCTTCTGTGGCAAGCTGCTTTTGACTAATACTGAGCTGATTACACATTATGCATACTAACAATTATCTTCCTGAATCTCTTGACATTTCTCTTTTTTCTTTTTGACTGTAGAAATTGGTGTCATCACAGTGCTTGTAAGGTCTACCTGCTTGCAAGCGATTTGTATTTATTTGGCATTTTGTCAACGTCTATATGCACATTTAATAAGCCTGCAGCACACACTTGTAATACAGTTAAAAAAGACGTGATGTCTCCCTAAATGAGTGTTTTAAGGTCATGATTACACAACTCATCCTTGCACAATTTACTTTGAAACTGGAAGAAGTAGCTTCCACCTGTGTAACAGCTTCTTTAAAGCTACCATCAACTGGACAATGAAACCATCTTTCAGTCAGCAACTGCATATTCAGAGCAAAAGAAAAATGCTGTCTGAGATTCCAGCACCAAAGCAAGCAGTTTTCAACTGAAATATGTTATTTTCTCTCATGGGTGGGTTCTCAGTTCTTGGACAGAGAATAAGCATTTATGAATTTGCAAAGGCATGCTTTTTGAGAGCAGCCTTCTTTTCCCTAATGGAACAGTGTGGATTTTTCTGAACTGCAGGAAAAATCAGTAAGGACTCCTTGCTTTCATGTATGTTTGACAGTGTTACTTCCTGAAGTTTAAGAGAAATGACAGCCTCTGCTGAAAGCAATGTGAAGGAATGTTTTGGGGTTTGGTTATCTTATTTACCACATAGCCTTGGAGTAACAAGTGAGTTAAATTATTTAAAAGTCTCTCTTCCTTTAGACATGATCTTCATGCTTTTTGTTTGTTAAAATAACACAACCTGCTTAAAACTTTCACACAATTCCAGTAGATATGGACTAGTTTTTTTTACCTTATGGATATACCATTGGCACCGAAGCCCAGTCAGAACCTTTTTTCTATCACTAATACGTGGCTCTCCTGTTAGCTGAGAATCAGGATCAGTATACTATCTGTACTGAACTGATTCTGTAATATTGCTATTTACTCCAGCTGCTGTCAAAATTAGCTTGCAGTCTTTTTAAAACTTAAGAATACCTTTCACTACTTGGATGCTTCCACTGTGCAGTGGTCTACATACCAGGGTATATAGATTTATCTCTTCCTCTTGTTTCCTTTTTTTTAACTACTGAGGTCTGAAGTATCTTTATTTTCTCATTTTTATGATGCACGTTGCTTGAATAGCAAATTCATTAATAAAGAAAGAGAAAGAAAAAACAAAACAAACAAAAGTAAAACAAAGCACCACACTAGGAAGTCACTGGATCGTGTATAAATTCTCAATTCTTTAACTAGAAGCAACTATTTATATCAAGAAGCTCTTCATCATGAGTGGAACGCCACTCATTTCTACATTTCTGAGCATAAAAATAATAGCCAGCGTGAGCGAAGAAGCAGACTTTGGCACTAGGCTGATTCAATTACAGGAACATGCAAAGCATTGGAGATAGAATGACAAACTCTGATGGTCTTCATTGGTCACACTGCTAAGCATTCTTCTGCTTGCTGCTGGTGGAAACTGCCTGTACTATTTGGGACTGAAAACAGAGAGTTTAGTATTAGTATGTAGTATTAGGCCAAGAAAGAATTTCATTGTTTCAATAACGCGTGCTAATTCTGTGAGACAAACATGCAGTGGGCAGCATGATCGGCAAAGGATTGAAAAGCAGGTAACGGCCATATGGAGCAGAATTACAATTGCAAACTTCCCAATAAGTTTGGGAGCTCAGTGTACCTGACAAAGGTGAGGAAATAGGTCAGTTCCACGGCACCTCACAGTGAAAGAAGCAGGGGCGCTTAGTAAACCTCAAGAAGCAGTGTTGTGAGACATATCTGAACGAAAACGCGAGGCACTCTTACTTCCCCTGGGTCTCTGCACAACACCGTGGGCAGAAAAACCCAAGAAACCTTGAACTCAGTCCCGAACGCAAGCGCTGCGTTTGCAGCTCGGTATGGCCAGGCTCACGCGGCCGCCGCTCCCCTCACCAGCGAAGTCATTCATTGGGTTCAGCATACGATTTTTTTTTGACCTTTTTTTTTTCTCTCAGCTCCCGGACGTTTTTCCCTCCGGAGCAGCGGACGAAGAAGGGCAGGGGTCAACCCGGGGGCGGTGGCGGGGGTGGGCGCCGGCCCGGCGGGCGGG
>VZSC01000407.1:225442-268248 GCA_013398225.1 Steatornis caripensis
GCTACCTGAGCCACCCGCCGCCCCCCCCCACCGCCGCACCGGGAGCCGGGACGGCCGCGGAGGGGGCTGCGCGCTGAGCTGCCCCCGCCCGCCCCGCCGCAGCGCCCGAAGCCCCCGCTGCAGCAGCCGCCGCCGCCCCGCGCCGAGATCCTCTCCCCTTGTTTCCTGCTCGCATCTCCCCTGCGGGTCCCGCCGCCGTCGAGCGCTCTCGGCTGGCCGTGCTCCCGGGAGCCCTGCTGCTGCCGGGGGGAGTGGGCTTCCTCTGCCCCGGAGCTCCTCCCGCCCTCCCGGGGAGCTCCGCGTCCCGCTTCTTTGAGGCGATGCACGCTGCTGCGTTTTCTAAGAAAAAGCGGGAACCAAAACGCTGTGGCGGGAAGCGCTCCTCCCCCTCCTGCCCCCGCCGCAGGCTCCCCGGCGGGCTGGATAGCGAGCAGCAAACGGTTCTCTCGTGCTCCAGGGAAAAAAGAAAAAAAAAATTAAAAAATCGTTTTCCCCTCCGTTTATTCTTAAATTGATGCTGTTTAGAGAAGCGAGAACGCTCCGTTTCCCTTAGCGGCTTGCTCACTGCCCTGCAAGCCACTGCCTTGATGTCCATCAGATACTTGTCTTATTCACGACGGTACTGATTGTATTCATTGTCGCACCATCCTGAAGAGCTTTGCGTTTTAGTGGTGCCTTGGGATTCTTTCATATAGCGATTGAAATAGTGAACACTTCAGCCATCCCGTTTGCAAATTCAATTAATCTTCAGAACTTCTCCCCTCACCACCCGACTCAACTGAGTCCTAAAATATTTAACACTGATCGAGATTACAGCGTGGGAACTACTACAAATATTTTGCGTAGATATATCCAGGGAAGGCTACTCGTGTGAGACACTAATTGGCAATTGTTTGTCTGTTGCGTAATTTTAACGTTTGGAGATACTTCATTCATTCGGAAGGGTCTGGGCAGCGACTCTCAACCGGGCGTTTGGAAACAAAAACAAATTACCAAGCTTGGTTGTAAATCTGAGTCTGTTCACACGCGTTGCCTCTGTTTTCCCAAAGCGATTTCCATCGTCTACCCGAAGTTCGTCCTGCTTATGTGTGATGACATGCCTGTTATGATTCCACAGTGAAATATCAAAGAGGTTGGCTTAAAAAAAGTAACAGTCATTGTGTTCAGCTATTAAACTGTCCCGTACGCAGCACTACTCGGCGTTGGGCGCTGTTATTTAGTTCGACTTTGTTCGTCGCTTGCATTTTTTGTGTTTGTGCATAAATACATACGCGCACACACACACACACGACGTGGTCATGCAGGCTGAGTACGCAGGGTTTACACGCAATGTGTGTTACTCACGCACACACATGCTCGAGTTAAAAACCTCGATGAAACTCGTTAACTTCCTTACCTAAAACAACGCTTACAGAGCAACAGGGGAGTTCACCTGCACTTCGTACCCTTGCACGACTTTACGATCTTTTTAAAAGCGAAAGATTATTTTTTTCCCCCTGCTAAAAAAAACGGTGGCAAGCACACGCTGCAGAATAAGGCACCAGGGGTGCATACTATGCCTGAAGGCTACTTTATTTTCCGATTCCCGCAGACGCTCTGGCAATTTTGCCGCCCGGGCTTAGGAGCCTGCCCTTTCGCTCAGCTGACGAGGCCAGAAGAACCGCTCCAATGCTTCGTTTCGCCTCTGGCTTACCAAGGAGCGGCTTTCTGCCACTCATTTCTTTAAAAAAGAAAGGGGAGGAGGGGGGAAAATCACTCTCCCCTCAAAAAAAAAAAAAGTTGTTTTCTAGCTCTTTGGGGGCCAAATCGAGAGCAAGCCCCGCCTCGGAGTGCTTTTGGGGGCCGGCGAGAGAGGAGCCAGCAAATAGGTCTAGGGCAGGGGGAGGGCGGGTGGGACGAACGTGGTTTTTTTTGTTGTTTTTTTNATATATCCAGGGAAGGCTACTCGTGTGAGACACTAATTGGCAATTGTTTGTCTGTTGCGTAATTTTAACGTTTGGAGATACTTCATTCATTCGGAAGGGTCTGGGCAGCGACTCTCAACCGGGCGTTTGGAAACAAAAACAAATTACCAAGCTTGGTTGTAAATCTGAGTCTGTTCACACGCGTTGCCTCTGTTTTCCCAAAGCGATTTCCATCGTCTACCCGAAGTTCGTCCTGCTTATGTGTGATGACATGCCTGTTATGATTCCACAGTGAAATATCAAAGAGGTTGGCTTAAAAAAAGTAACAGTCATTGTGTTCAGCTATTAAACTGTCCCGTACGCAGCACTACTCGGCGTTGGGCGCTGTTATTTAGTTCGACTTTGTTCGTCGCTTGCATTTTTTGTGTTTGTGCATAAATACATACGCGCACACACACACACACGACGTGGTCATGCAGGCTGAGTACGCAGGGTTTACACGCAATGTGTGTTACTCACGCACACACATGCTCGAGTTAAAAACCTCGATGAAACTCGTTAACTTCCTTACCTAAAACAACGCTTACAGAGCAACAGGGGAGTTCACCTGCACTTCGTACCCTTGCACGACTTTACGATCTTTTTAAAAGCGAAAGATTATTTTTTTCCCCCTGCTAAAAAAAACGGTGGCAAGCACACGCTGCAGAATAAGGCACCAGGGGTGCATACTATGCCTGAAGGCTACTTTATTTTCCGATTCCCGCAGACGCTCTGGCAATTTTGCCGCCCGGGCTTAGGAGCCTGCCCTTTCGCTCAGCTGACGAGGCCAGAAGAACCGCTCCAATGCTTCGTTTCGCCTCTGGCTTACCAAGGAGCGGCTTTCTGCCACTCATTTCTTTAAAAAAGAAAGGGGAGGAGGGGGGAAAATCACTCTCCCCTCAAAAAAAAAAAAAATTGTTTTCTAGCTCTTTGGGGGCCAAATCGAGAGCAAGCCCCGCCTCGGAGTGCTTTTGGGGGCCGGCGAGAGAGGAGCCAGCAAATAGGTCTAGGGCAGGGGGAGGGCGGGTGGGACGAACGTGGTTTTTTTTGTTGTTTTTTTTTTTCTCCTTCCACTCCCCCGGCTTGCAGGCAGGCAGGAGCCCAGCTCAGCCTCGGCCTGCGGGCGGGTGACGGTCGCACCCGTGCAAGTCGCCGGCGGACCCGCAGCATCCCATCCCATCCCATCCCGTCCCATCCCATCCCATCCCATCCCATCCCATCCCATCCCATCCCATCCCATCCCATCCCATCCCATCCCATCCCATCCCATCCCATCCCATCCCATCCCATCCCATCCCATCCCATCCCATCCCATCCCATCCCATCCCATCCCATCCCATCCCATCCCATCCCATCCCATCCCATCCCATCCCATCCCATCCCATCCCATCCCATCCCATCCCATCCCATCCCATCCCATCCCATCCGCCGTGCTCGCAGGCTGCCCACCGAAAGAGCTCCCTTCCACGCAGGAAGGAGGGCCAGAGCCCTGGGCAGTCCCTTCAGAAACAGAGCAGGGGAGCAGCACTCCCACCGAGACACCCAGGGGGTTTCCACGGAGGCTGTCCCCACCCCAGACAGCTGTGCCGAAAGAGCGTGGCTTCCCCACGGGCTTTGGCCTTGGAAACGTCGAAGCCCAAAACTTCCTTGGGAAGTCACCTGACGAGGATGGAGAGGTTTTGGGACTGAGTTACTCCCAGTGGTTTCAGGGGCGGTGCAGGCAGCTGTTCGTGAGTGAGTGGACAAGGTGTTCACCATCCCGAGCACCCCTCTGTTTGCTGCAGCCACTATGAGCAGGGAAGGAAAGGAAAAATTCACACTGCTTGGGAAAGTATAGGAAAATCTTTCCCCTCCATGTTCAGCCCAACCTCTGTGAAAAAGTATTCATGACTTCTTGGTCTCTGGGAAAAAGTCTTTAAAAACATAGGCTCATCACATTGAGGTAGCAGCTTTATGCTACTTTTGTTTCTGTTGTAAATGTTCACTCTTTGGATGAGGAGCCAGCAGCACCACGTGTTGCACAGCACCCCTACATTGTGTGCGAACACCAGCATCTAAATTATTTCACTAGACATTTTCCACTGTGGTGTCCTCTGTCATGCTTTTATATTTAGTAAAAACACGTTCGGGTGTAATGGCACTTAGGAAAACAAAGTGTTTTCTATTACACATTCTGGAAATTTAGTCTTTGAGAACATGACCCCCAAGCTTTACAAGAAGCATCATACCCTTCAAATTCACCTAAGTTTATTGGGTCTAAGGGTCCTGTAGGTTTTACGTACCATGTTCACAGTATTTGAAAGCATCACAGAAATGAAAAAATAAAAAAGCGTTTTAGGAAAGAAAGTCATCACCTGACCTTGCCTGGGCCAAATATGTAGAAATACATTAACCTCACTGCCTATTTACATAGAAAATAAGCCTCATGCACTATGAGTCTCAGGAGGAAAGCGGAAATACTCAGAGACCTCGTAGAAGAAAGGGAAGAATTTCAAGATGGGATAGCTAAGCCGCAGGACCTGTGCTAGAGAAAGGACCTCTGAAGACATTAATATCTTCGAAGAGCTCTGGTGCGACTATCACTGCCAGCAGTAGAGGTGAGGGATGATACACCTAGCGGTTCTAGATTTTCTTTTTTAATTTGGTCTCAGTCAGTCTTGACACTTACTGAAGTAATTCACCACTTCTTTTTTTTTTCTTTTTTATTTTATTTCCCAAACTTACAGGAGAAAGAGATAGAAATACTTTAAGATATTGTATGAACAGAAGTTAAGACAGAATACTCTTTTTCTCCATGGAAGAGGCCAGAGGACAAACTTCTCCACATCCTTCTCTCTTTGTTACCACACACTCCTAAGTACCTTTGGTAGAAACACTTGCTAAGAAAGTGTTCCTGTGCTGGAGAAGGCCCAAGAAGGGGAAGTAAAATGAAAGGTGGTCCTTAGGAGTTGAAAACCAAAAACCTTGCAACTAGAGGCTTCAGGTTGCCTCGCAGAAATGTGCACAGACATTTGCCACTAGACCCATCATTGCTCTTGGTAGCTCAGGACTGCGGGTGGGATGTGAGAAGCCCTGCATGCATCTACTGCTCCAGCCTCGGGCTGTGCGACAAGGGAGAGGGTTTCCACAAAGGACCAAGGGGACAAAGCATTTAGAGCTCAGCTCACACTGCCCCAGAACAAAAATAACTGTCGGGGAGGGGTAGGAGATATGGGGAACAGCAGCCCCATTGGTACACAGATGCATTGTGGGGAGTTGAAAAATCCCACTGATACCTGTGAATAGCTCCAGATGGGAATCTTGGTAAGCTCCTAAATTCATGCAGCTGGGCTTCCTCTATGACATCCTGATGTTCAGACAGTGTCACACATGGCTTTGCTTCACAAATTGTTAGAGCCAACTCATAGCAAAGGTGGTGGCCAACTTGACAATTATGTAAATAAACAATTGCAAACTGTTGCAAAAGACTGATTAAATGTTCATTTCAATTCTTTTGCACTGTCCTGCTTCAGTCAGTACGGCAATGACAGTGGGGAGAGGAAGCAGTCGTTAAAACAGTTAAGCCAGAATTTCCGTCTTAGAGGGCTGATCCCGCCCATTGCTGAGCACCTCCTGAATTAATTTCTCCCCTTACTGATACTCAGCTGGTTTTCAATAAACAAAATACTCTCTTACTGGTTACAGTTCTGGGAACACCAACTGCTCTCGGTTCTGTTTTGAATGTTAATATAAAAACTAAATTCTGATGTCACACGCCACCTGGACTTATATTGAGAGATGCTTTGGATGTTGTTAGTATGAAACATTGTGAAGTGTTAGCTAAGTGAAAATGAGATATGAGTGGCCAATCTCACGTTAGCATGATAATGTTAGGCTGCACAGAATTATTTAGAGGAAGCAGAAAAGGGAGAAAAAAGGGTAAATCTAATGGCCTGCCTCACAGACTAGTTTGTGCCGTATTTGAACATGCAGTAATGCATTGGCATCAGTACACACACTGGATGCTCTGAGCAAAATAAATGGAGATCTCCTCCAGGAGAAAAAGACTTTAAAAGCCTTGGATAGCTGGGGTAAGCAAAATACAACACCCAAATAATCAGTGAGAAGCAGGGTAGGACACAATAGCAACTCCACAGTCAGAGCGAGCAAATGCTCATAAGGCAAGTAAATGTGGAGTGCTGGCGTGGAATACAGGTAAGAGCTGTTTGGGTCTCAGTGCTACCAAGTCCAGATACAGAAGCCTCTTAAGTCAAAGTGGAAGGAGATCTGGTGCTTGTGACACATGCACCAGGAAAAACTCCTAACGAATGCCACTGGAGGGACAGTCCAACAAAAGCTCCTGCAAGTGGGTGTATGTCTTCCTCTTGCCTTTGTTACTTGCATGTTGAACTTACTCTGCAGTGACACTTCTGCTTCTGGTCTGCGTGGATCTGGACATTTAATGCAGTTCCAAACTCTGGCATTTTCTCTGGAGCCCAGCGGAAAGTCTTATGAGGAATCAATTGGCTACTCATTCTGTATTTCCCAGTCCTTAGCTAACACTGGCTTCCCTCCTGCTTTGTGCACCTGTGCTATTTACAGTCACTCACTTTCATTCAGTCTCCCCTCTGTATACGTGGGAAAGAAAATTAGGCCTTTAGCATTCATTTCTAATATACCCACTGTTTCCCAGCTGCATTTCCCTACTCCCCAAGGCAAATCCCGCACGGGAGCATGAGAGACTGACTGTTCTTTAGCAGTTCCTGCTAGCTCTAGGGTGATCTCTTTCCCCCAAAAGCCTTTGAAAGCATTCAGGTCACACAAATCGATGAGTTAGTTTAGGACAATTCCATCAGAGAATGAGAAGGAAGCTTGAAAAACGTAAGGTTAAAATTGACTAGCTAACACTTCATTAGGCTTTCCATGGTTCTAACCCATCTTGCATGAGACATGCAACTTACAGAGAAGCTGCTTCATTTGCTTCAGTGCTCGCTATTTAGCTACCTGTGTGGAAGTAGTAACTGTTTAAATGAGGCCTTAAAATGTAACAGCTTGGTAAACATACACATAGAAACCAATCAGGTCCTGAAAGGTCCCACTGAAAGCTTTGTTAATTTTCATAAGAGACAAGATTTGATATAAGTGATGTCAGTGTAGAACTGTAGAGTGAAGCGTGTAATAGGTTATGTTTAACATACAGAAGACACAAAGTTTCTGTGAGAGGAGCAACGAGATCAGTAAACCTTGAGAGACATTCATTGTTGAGCCTGAGATGTTTGAAAACTAGGCAACAGCAACAATTTAGCACCCTGTGTTCTGGTAAGCCATTTACCAGGCCAAGATGTGATTGTCCAAGAACGTCAAGCTAGTATCTCTTAACACTGATTCTGATGCTACGATGTAGGAGCAGTGTCAATACCACGCACCAGAAGGCAGTCCAAACCCATCTCAGCAAATGGACTGAATGACAATTGCAAAATATAAAATCGTAATGGAGAGGCAGTCAAACAGAAGAGAGGTAATTTCCTCTGTGTGTCATTGTCTTGCTCTTGTCAAACCAAAGACATTTTGAGTCTAACAATGGCCACTGTTCTCTGCTAGAATGTTTACCTGGTTTTAGTAATGCAGCACCTCAAGTTTGTTCTCTATCATACCTGCAATACTTCCTACAATAAATTTCTTAGGACTGTTTAGAAAGACAACCGAACCCAATTATTTGGCCTATCTTCACATAATTAAACATTACCTATGCTTTTCTTGCCAGTTACCATCTTCAGTGTGTAGTTTGCTGGATAAATATCTCCCAATACATTTCAAAGAGTATAAAATGCATGTTAAACTTTGCAAAAACACACTACACACTACCACTGTTTCACTAACTTTGTATTAATTCTACATGAGAACACCTTCAGATACCAAGCCCATGTTCACAGAGCAAATAGGTATCATAGGACTGAAGACTGGTTTGGGTTGGAAGGGGTCTTAAAGATCATCTAGTCCAATTCCCCTGCCACGGGCAGGGACATTTTTCAATAGATCAGGTTGATTAAAGCTCTGTCCAACCAGGCTTTGAACACTTCCAATGATGGGGTATCCACAACCTCTCTAGGCAACTTGTTCCAGTGTTTCACCACCCTCACCACAAAAAATGTCTTCCTTATATCTAGTCTGAACCCACCCTCTTTCAGTTTAAAACCGTTACCCCTTGCCCTACTACAACAAGCCCTATTGAAATGTCTCGTCTTTCTTGTAGGCCTCTTCACATACTGTAAGGCTGCTATAAGGTCTCCCTGGAGCCTTCTCTTCTCCAGACTGAACAACCCTAACTCTCTCAGCCTGTCTTCACAGCAGAGGTGCTCCAGCGCCCTGATCATCTCTGCGGCCCTCCTCTGGACTTGCTCCAACAGGTTGATGTCCTTCTTATGTTGGGGGCCCCGGAGCTGGATGCAGTACTCCAGGTGGGGTCTCACGAGAGCAGAGTAGAGCGGGAGCATCACCTCCCTCGACCTCCTGCCCACATTGCTTTTGATGCAGCCCAGGATACGGTTGCCCTTTTGGGCTAAGAGCACACATGGCTGACTTACATCCAGCTTGTCATGCACAGGTACCCCCAAGCCCTTCTCTGCAGGGCTGCTCTCAATCTCTTCATCTACCCCCCTGTGTTGGTTGTTGTCCCGGCCTAGATGCAGGACCTCGCACTTGGCCTTGATGAACCCCCCAAGAGATTCAAATGGGCCCACTTCGCAAGCTTGTCCAGATGCCTCTGGATGGCATTCCATCCCTCAGGTGTGTCAACGACACCACTCAGCTTGGCATCATCTGCAAACTCAATCCCACTGTCTATGTCACTGATGAAGATACTACATAGTATCGGTCCTAGTTCAGACTCTTGAGGAACACCACTAGTTACTGGTTTCCACTTGGACATTGAGCTATTGACTGTAACCTTTTGGACGTGGCCATCCAGTCAATTCCCTGTCCTTAGCTAGTGCTATTGTCTAGCCTTGCATATGAAAATAAAGAATTTGTAACAGAAATGTATAAGAAAAAACACTTAACTATAGATCTCCTCTGTGCCATTGTGTTCTGTGACACTGTATGTACACAGTATCTAAACCAAGAAAATTAACACAACAATTATCTTTATATGTCACTATGGAATGTAAAAAAAAACAAATCCAAGGGGCATTGAAAATGGAAACTCAGAAAAAACTTTCTCTTAGAACATCCAAATATGAACTTTATGGCTCAAATCCATTTAACTAAAACTGTATAGGAGGCAAAGACAACAACAATGAAAATGATTTTTAAGGCCAGTCATCTGATTTGGCTAGGTATTAAAGGCAGTAAAAGGTGTGCGAATTCTGTAGCCTTCTTCCTCACAAGCTTCAAGCTCTGGCTCCTGCTCGTTCTTTAAAAAAGCAGCAGAAAATATGGAAAGTTGGTTAAGCTATTTTCCCCAGTATCTGAAAAGCACCTGTACTGGTTTTGCTACAGAAAATATGTCCAAATATAAATGCTTTCACAGCAGGAGATTGGGTGTTTAGCAAGCTAAAAAGCGTACCTATCTGCTTTTTAAATTTTCATTTGTATTAGTTTTTTTTTTTCCTTTTACATTACTGTGAGAATCTGCACCCTTCATGTTTCTGATCTTTCCCTTTCTTGGCTTGGATTGCATTCTGATCCACTTCTATCTCACCAATCCTGTTGTTTCAGGGACTTAGAACCTTAAGTTCTAAGCAGCACAGTATTTTCTAAAAGTGGTATTCCTAAAAGTGGTGTTTACACGGCATCACCGCCAATTTGCTCCATGAATGGCAAAAGTCATTATCAGACAAACAAAATTCACTCACTAATGACTACAAGTAAATAAAAAAAAAAACAATTTCCACACAGTTTGGAGATGCACAGGTTTCACTTGTTTTATTTACCAGACAAGAATTATTTTACTGAAGTCAAATTGTATTAAAAAATGAAATGCATACATTCAAAGCACTTGAGCACATTCAACACTTAGAAACTAAAAGCAGAGTTGTTCAGACCAACGAAGCAGCAAAAGGCCAGCACACATTTCAGGACACCAGCAGTAAAGCACTTTTCTGTACAGTTCTGTGAGTCACACAAGTGCATCTTGAGGCACAAATCTGGCTTAGGTATTACCTATCTTTTTTTAATGAGAACATTCATTCATTATACAACTGCTGCTGTGACAGAACCACCACTATTATTAAACCATGTCTTTTAAAAAACAAACAAAACCCACTGCTTTTTAAAAAAATCACTGAAATAAAAAATATGAATTATTTATAAAAATAGCATAATTTTATTTTTAAATGGTCTGTTCAGTATTTCTGCTATGTTTCTGAAGTGAATTGTAACCATTTGCCTTGTTGAAGGAAAAGACGAGAGGCAGAAATAGCAAAGCAAATAGCGCCTTTGTGAATCTGATTTCTTAGATCTTACTTTATGAAACTCCAGAGTATTACCTAGTCTCTCCTTTCTTCCATCAACTAAAAGCGATCACTGAATAGAGGACGACAACTCACTACTGGCTTTTTCCTCGGCCACTCAAAACCTAACTTTAGCCATCTTACACATTATCAAGAACTGGAAAGATTAAAAAAACCTGTCTTCTACATTATCATCAGTCAACGTTTACTTCATTCTTTTATGCTTGTAACAATTTTTGCCGATATTATAACCTCCGGAAGTTCAAAAGTGATGCACTCTTCCTTGTGAGCACCCAAACTTCAAGGTCCATCCAGGTTCTTACTGCTTTGGCAGGATGACCGAACACTGCACTGTTGTCTGAAATACAAAGTCAAGGTAGATGAATGCTTCCTCTGCCAATGCAGAGCACAAATACTTTTCAATGTAAAAAAGCTTCCGTTTTTGTTACAAACAGTGTAACTCTTTTCACATGCATAGGATCTCCAGCTTCCTCCAACACCACAACTTAAAAGAATTCTAGGGAGGGCATACCCTACAATGGTTCAATGACTTGACACTGCAACTTTTTAAGCCTATGTAACAGGCTTATTGGTATTGAGAACCTGTATGTGAACCACCTGTATTGGATTTGTGTGGCAAGGTTTAGGTAGTGGGGGGTCTACAGGGGTGGCTTCCGTGAGGAGCTGCTAGAAGCTTCCCCCATGTTCGACACAGCCAATGCCAGCTGCCTCCAAGACAGACCCGCTGTTGGCCAAAGCAGAGATCATCAGCCATGGTGGTAGTGCCTCTGTGATAAGGTATTTAACAAGGGGAAATAGTTGCTGCGCCAACAGCAACTGCAGCCAGAGAGAGGAGTGAGAATATGTGAAAGAGCCCTCCAGATGCTAAGGTCAGTGAAGAAGGAGGGGGAGGAAGTGCTCCTGGTGCTGGAGCAGAGATTCCCGTGCAGCCTGTGGTGAAGACCATGGTGAGGCAGGCTGTCCCCCTGCAGCCCGTGGAGGACCCCATGCCAGAGCAGGTGGATGCCTGAAGGAAACTGTGACCCTGTGGGAAGCCCATGCTGGAGGAGGCTCCTGGCAGGATCTGTGGCCTCACGGACAGAGAAGCCTAGGCTCCTCTCAGGAGCTGGCAGGACTTGTGACCCCATGGGGGACCCATGCTGTTCCTGAGGGACTGCACCCTGTGGGAGGGACCCACACTGGAACAGTTTGTGAAGGACTGTCTCCTGTGGGAGGGACTCCACGCTGGAGCACGGGCAGAGTGTGAGCAGCCCTCCCCCTGAGAAGGAAGGAGCATCAGAGATGACGTGTGGTGAACTGACTGCAACCCCCATTCCCCGTCCCCCTGCACTGGTCGAGGGGAGGAGGTACAGAAATCAGGAGCAGGGTTCAGCCCAGCAAGAAGGGAGGGGTGGGGAGAAGGTATTTTAAGATTTGGTTTTATGTCTTGTTATCCTACTGTGATTTGATTGGCAATAAATTACACTAATTTCCGCAAATTGAGTCGGTTTTGCCCATGACAGTAATCGCTGAGGGATCTCTCCCTGTCCTTATCTTGACCCAAGAGCCGTTCGTCAAATTTTTCTCCCCCGTCCAGCTGAGAAGGGGAGTGATAGAGCGGCTCTGCTGGGCACCTGGCATCTAGCCAGGGGACAACCCACCACACAATCATAGTGCAGAAACACTAAATTAAGGACGTTAGGCTCACAGGCTACAAATAAAAAATTGTGCAGCTTGTTTTTCATTTTTAAGGCTAGCATAGTGGCTGACATGCACCACATTCATAGAAAGCTCTTCGCAAATATAATCAGAATGCTCTGAAAATGAAGTTCCTTAAACAAATGATTCCTATGTGTCTCTTCACCAATTTTGAAGAACATCTATCATGAAGAGAAACCCTGCTCTAAAGGTGCACTCATTGGGAGTGAATGAAATACTCATGTTATGCAGGGACGAGCAACTCTGACATCAGCCACATTCAAGGGTAGGACCTAACAAACACTTCAATCTCAAGCCTTCTTGAGAGGTTGTTCGCCTGCAAAGACCACAGTATGTAGACCAATGCAACTATAGTTGAAGTGAATGAATTTTCCCCCTCCACTATATTCACCTGAGAGAATTCACTCTAGCCACTTAAGCACATTCATGGATTTCATTGAGATATTTTTTGCTGAAGAAAATTACTTTAGAATATTTACAAGATTAGAGTGCTACATGCATAAATTATGAATGCCAGTTTCAGTTTTTGAGAGTAGAAAAAATGATTGAAAAACGTTAATGTTTATGCCCTTCAACTTGTTAGCTACCAAAACTAAAGTCCAAGTAGGTCAATAATGAAGTGTGCTGAAACACATCCTCAGATACCTTACCCAATCTAAACTATCCCACAGTAGTCACTTACCACAGCTCTCTTCGACTGAAGTACAGTGTTACTTCTTGTATCAGAGGTCTGACAAATATCATTTCACATAGGCTAGCAAAGAAGCTCAAAAACCGCAGGTAATTTCAGCAGGTCTCCTCACAGAGTCCAGAAGTTTATCTGAGGTGCATTACAGAAACTCTGACACCTTACCACAAGCTGATTTTATTACACCCATGCTGTAAGAAAAATCAGCTCTAACATGACATTCCTTTTACCATCCCAGTAAAGATTCTCTCCCAATCCTCACGGGCTTGAACCTTACTGTAATAAAGGTACAGAGCTCAATTCCCAGTTGTTGTAAGTTAAAATTCTTTTTTCCTCTCTCCTTAATACTTTTCCTAACAAAGATAAAAAAGCATCTACTATACTGGTTCCCTTTTGAAATTGTCTGCTGTCACTGATTTGTTAACTTCACTCAGCACTGAGCCCGCGTTTTACTTGATTAGCTTTTGATACCAATGCGGTGGCTGAAGTTGCCTTTGATGTCCCTTCCAAGTGTCAAGTATAGGCAAGCCTTGGTTTTCTTGAAACCATCCCTACGTGCCTGCTCTTGCACCTGGACACCTTTGTAGCTTGTGCCTGCTTCCAGCCTTTGAATGCTGCATTTCTGCACTGGAGCTCTGTTTCCTGTTCAGTGAAGTCAGCCTCCTGATAGGTCTTTCTGCAGATTACTCCTGTGCTTGGAGAATTCTGCCTTTAAAGAGCAGCCCGCTTTCTGGAGCTCCTTACCGCTTCACAGTTGCCTCCCATGATATGATACTTACTAGCTCACTGGCTAAACCCAAGTATGCCCACCTGAACTCCAGCATCTGTACTCTGCTACTTGCCCTCCTTGCTCCCCATAGGATGTTGAACATCACTACTTCATGAGGATTATGGAAACAACTGCCAGTGATTATCACCTAACTAAACAACTCTTTTCAGTGAACACAAGAACCATCATTGACCCATTCTATCAATAGATCTCCCTGACATCAGCCAGAAATCACTTGGACCACTGTGATCAATAGCATCATCCCTGTTTCCTGATCCATGACATAAATACAATGCGGTCATACTCTATTCGGAGTAAGGGCTTTGTACCCTGGCCACATCTCAAAATGACAGGCTACAGGAAGATGATGTGCCTGCAGAAAAGTTTGTTCCAAATTTTGTTTTCTAGCTCACGTATTCTGAACCTGGAGAATGATCTCTTTTTACAGCATCAGAGTCAGGAAATACTGGCCTAAAGACAACTTAGGCAGTTAAAAAATAGCAACTTTCAAACTACACCTAAACTCACTGGCATATCACAGATGAAAGCACACATGAAAAGGAACAGATGGCAGACAGCCTATCCTATAGCAGAAAGACAGCCCTTGGACATTTTTGCTTCAACACGTCAGGGTTTCCTAAAGACTGCTGTGAGATTCAGAGGTGTTACCACTGCATGTGTGTGGGTGGGTGGAATGCATACCTCCATGGGAGGAGACAGCTGGGCAGAAAGACTGGCAGCGTATTTTCTCCTGCCTGGTGAAGTTCCTCCAGTCACAGCAGCCAGATTACAGAGGTCAGAAAGGGAAAAGTTGTGTCCATGTAGAGCTTTATGGTTTCACATGCTTTCCCAAACACTAGAAACAGACACTGGCAAATGTCCATTTGAGATGCCCAGCTATGGCCTGGATGTAGGCTGGCATGCCTTTACATTGTCACTGATCGCAGAGTACCAGCTGCACTCTTGCTCAGCTCCCTTGTCTGCCTTCCTTACCACATTACCACAGGACAAGCAAAACGCGCTGCCTTTGAGCTCTAGGAAAAGATGCCTCCGAAAAAGACCAATTCAAAAAAACCATCAAAATTTTTCACCGTCAAAATTCCCAGAGTAAAATATACAGACAAACATATCTACAAAGAGAGTATTTTTAAAGAACTCTTTATGGTTCAACTACACAGTCGTACAGAGGCACATACATACTTATCTCTCTCTGCTGTACTGCATAATTGCCTCTCTCCTTATTCACTAACACAGAAGCCTGGGACCAATCCTTCATCTGCTTTACCACCATTTAATGCCTCAAACAGAAGTATTTTTAGCTTTTCTTGCCCTTCCTAAGTAAACTCAGAGGAAGACACCAAAGCCTCAGACTTTCCTGACACTTTTCCAGACTACTTGTTTTAAATCAGAAACAATTGTGACTCCTACTCTCCCGACACAAAATCTCAAGCCCCACTGCCAATAACTAGTTCCTGTTTCCAGTTCTTCTAATGTCTTCGGATCAACTCCCTTTCTCAGTATATTATCACTCAAATCAACCCACTATCAGCAAAGAGCATGAACACATAAGAATTGTCACACCAAAGTGAAACTATCTCAATATTCATCACTGATACCAGGCAGTGGCAGGTGCTTATGAGAAAGAGTGTAGGAAGCTACATTAGAATGGATGCACCCTTCCTCTAGTGCATCATATTTTCTTCTTTCTGCAAACGGTAGTTCAGGGACTGAGCACTTGAATCAGTGTTTAAAACAGCTGACAACGAACAGAAAGAAGGGTTAGTGTTCATTAAAGGCGACCTTGCAAACTCAGTGCCAGCTCTTTCCAGTCACCTGCTCTTTCACTCCCAACAAAGACACAATATAATCATCCAATGGAAAGCAAGAGGACACTGCTTACTGAAGCACACCTGCCAGAACTGGATGCAGACCCCTGAGTACCTAAGCAGTGTTACATACTTGGGAAATTTCCTTGCATGCCAGCATGACCACAGTAGCTGAGGAGTATCTAGCATGTTTTTTAGATTATTTGAGTTTTTTGTATAGTCAGGCACCTGTATTAAACAAAAGGTGTGGCCAAGTCCGCTGAAAATGTTTTCTGTGGATTAGAGGGGAGAAGGAATACTGATTCTGTTGTCTCCCTTATCCATCCATGACACAACTTCCTAAAGATTGCAAAGGGGAAAGAAAAAAGTCAGTTACCTCTTCCAATGTATAGAGGGGACATTAAAATAGCTGTTTCAGATAACCGCATGAAGAAGAGCCATAAGCATAATCCAAAGCCTCCTAATATAATAGGTTTTCTAGTGAATAATTAGCAAAGACTCATTTCAAGGATTTTCGCTGGACCTCCACAAACCTGACCTGATGAGGTATGCTTAAAAGTGTCTGCGGTGAATTTTGTTTAATGTCTTTCCTTTAGGACATTGACTAAACTAGAGATGAGCATCACTGACAAGAGAACCTTACTGGAAACAAAACTGAATATGTGATCCCAATCAGGAGACACAGAAGATTTTTCCAGCACATACAGTTCTGTTACAGTTGAATTTCAGGGACACTCAAGTATATGAAGACATGACTTATGACTATGTTAATCTTTCTTACCCATTCAAATTTCAGTCAACACAGTGATTTTCAGAAAAGAAAGAACCTAAGAGAGGAGAGTTATCAGAGGCTAGACTCTCTCAAAAGTTTCTTCAATAGGCTTTCTCCTTTTCAGACTGCTGCTGCTTCCACTAACAGAGATCTTTGTGGCCCACTGCTCTCTTTCTTTCACATACCAATTCTCCTTTTCTGTCTCCCACACCACCTCAATGTAATCCTCACTTGTTATCACGTTTCATGCTCTTGTACTCTTGGAAATGGCTATTTTTCACAAAAAGCTTGAGAAGTTGGATAGACATTCAAAGTATTTTAACATTGTTCCTTCCCTCTATGTTATAGACAGAAACAAATTTCAAGCATGCCTGTGAAATAGAAGTGAATTAAAACATGTAAATAAACACTTGCCTAAGAAAAATTCTGTCTAAAAAATCCCTTACTACTGTATTTCAAAATGTTTTTCTTTTCCTTTTTTTTTTACGCACTGTGGATCTGGAACCCATGGAAGAATACAGTTCTAATTATTTAAAATTGGTTACTACCCATATCTTGTAGCAGATTCCTCTCCTACATATTAAAGACCACAATGGTTTTGGTTTGGTTCAGTCTTCTCTGCTTAGCTCTCCATTGTATTAAGATCTAAGCTAAAGGTGAGTAGAGGTACAGGATTTTCATTTGGATATTCATACAGATTTGTATATTATCTGTGCTATGAAGGATAATACTTCATCAACCATATACAGATGTCCTTATTTTTTTTACCTTTTGTAACACTTCTCGTAAAACTGAAGCTAGATCTTTCCAATAAAGCTCGTGAGAGTCTTAACGAATTTGCTTGGCCATTTCGAATGGATATAGTTTGCTGAAGCATCTACTCTAAGTTGAAGTTATGATTTATGCAGAAACACCTTGGAATATACACCTATATCATGTGTATATATGCATACACTGTCCCCAGTACGCATCAGCCTCATGTGTGTACTTACTTTCAGGATGTGCAGGGTGTTGGTCCATTCCATGGAACCTATCTGAGGTATAGCAGTAAGGAGTATGCTAGTAGCTTTATTTGCATTCCCTTTCAGCGTCTTTAAAACTTTATCCACTGAAACCTAGAAACACAATAAAACTGAGTGGTGTTTCTCAATTCTGATGGCACACATTTTAAATACTCAAATATTTAACTCGTACATCTCTAAGTGAAAAGGTGAAGCCTTAAAATGCCACAATCGTTTTAGCCAGTAAAACCTTCTTTCCTCTGTGGGTGTATGTTTGGTTGTATTTTACAGAACAGGAGAACTAAAGTAGATACTCAATTTTACAGAGCTGCAAAAGAAAAAAAACACCAGACCAATTACAGGAAGTCAAGCTCATAGACAGATCTCACGAGCTTGATACACACAGAACCCGTGATTCAGCTAAGTGGAGACAAAAGGTTTGCTAGTAGTGAGGCAAATTTATGAAAATGAATGAGGTAGCAGCAGCAATTGACTCTGTTCTTACTTTTAACAATCGTTCATCCAGAATAACTCAGTGATACTGATGTGAGTAAGAATAGATTTAGTTCAGTATGTAATCTCTTATCAAAACCTACAGGTTCTCATCCAGATTCCTGAGGACAAGGCTTAGAAGAAAAAAAGTTTCACTCACTGCTTCTTCATGTTCCTTCCAGCAGTCGTAATCTGTTGCCATGGCAATACTAGCATAACTCATTCCAGCTTCTTTTGCAAGAATTACTTCAGGCACTGTGGTCATGTTGATAACATCAGCTCCCCAGCTGCGAAACATCAAGCTCTCTGCTCGAGAACTGAAACGTGGGCCTTCGATCGTGATCACTGTCCCCTTGGAATGACACTGGAGTCCAAGCTTCTTGGCAGTCTCAATAAGAATCTGCAAAATATGCCAATATCAGGCAAAGGAAAGAATTCCCCTGGTGCACTGCTTTTGTATCCCATCAGAAAACCTACATACAAAGGAAATTGCTTTATACAAAGCAGTCAAGCTTCATATGGCTACAGCTGTCCAAAAGCACAGATCAGTTTCAGTTTCCTTATCCAGCAAGAGAAATTAATAGTCCTACTAACAAGAATGATCTTGAACTCATCTGATTTTGTTAGTACCAGTTGGATTACTGTTTTCAATGCAGACCAAGAAGACTGGAAACCAGAAAATTTTGGCATGATATTTAGGCCATGCTTACATTGAGAACAGAATGGTGAAAACGCTCCATTGAGCGCTACATTGCCACACAGTTGAGTTGAACAGGTAGGAACAGTAATAGGAAATTTACTTTTTAAAAGTAGAACTTTACAAGCGTATATTTCAAAGAACACTCTGGGAATCTGTACAGAAATTATGACCACATTTTCCCATGCCAGTGACTGACCTGTACGCTTTACATTACCATGTACTTCACATTAGTCTTTGCAGTTTCAGCTAACACCTTGTATATGGCAGAACCATCATGACTTTCTCTCTTGGTAAATGGCCTGGCTAACACCAGTTGATAAAGTAGGAATAAGAGTGTACCAGCATGTGTAAATGGACTAGGACATCCGGAAGTGTCCTGAGTAGGAAGGGAAAGCAACTATGATGACATATGTTTAAAATTACCACCAACAGAAAAGAAAAGATTGAAAAGAAGTATAAAAGTAGCATGAAAAATTGTGACGGGACAAGAGAGACCTTTGTAACACAGCACCAGTGATAACCTAGTCTGACACCACTAGCAGCTGCCTTGTCAGCATCACAACTTTCACACTGGCCAGGTGGAGCAGCCTCCCTGCAAAATGCTGTGCTGTGCGAAGCCTGCACTCCAGCTGGTTGATCGACCCGCCATACACGGGCGCAACAAGCAGTGTGCGTGCTCGAGTGTGCTATGTGACCTTGTGGGGTGCCTCCTTGCTGGCACGTGGATCAGTGGATTGTGTGGAGTAGCACAAGTACACATAAAGCTGGAGAACCCCCATCTCCCACAGCAGATGCGTGTGAACAGGTAAACCTGCACTTCCAGAAGAGGGTGTGTGTGCATGTACCCCACATGTGCCGAGGAAGGGTATTTGTGCATACAACTGCGTGAATATGTGTGTAAGGGTAATGCAGAGCTATTGGGGATTACCCACAGAAGGACACTTAGAAATTTGTAGGTGTTTATTGACATGTTGTAAGTTAATCTAATATTAATCACACCTAATATTGTGGTTTATTGCTGATATTCATTCCAAATGTATCATTCACTGATTGCCAGTTAATTACACGTTGCTAATAAATCAATAGACAACTTCAGTTGTGATTTGACTTAAACCACAGCTGAGTAGCATTTCCCCAAAACTCTTTACAAAGTTCCAACTTTACTCCCTATAAGATGTTGCATTACGCCCCCGTTTCTGAAAACAGCAATAAGCAAGGCATCCCTATGTTATTCAAAAGTCTGCAGTTGGAGAAAAGGTAAACTCTTTTCAGATTCTCAATTTACATTGCATAAACCAAATAAAACCTAGTATTCTCATGTATTTGCACAAATGCCATTTAGTTTCCAGATGTTTTCATGCAAAACTCTTTAAAATTAGTCTACTACATTAATAGTTTTGGCTTTATTATTATTGCATGTATTTATGAAATTCCCCCGAATGAGGATAAACTGGGATGTAATGATCCCAGCGATTTTCAGTGATAGTTCCAGGAAAAAAGTTTCATCGCTTTTATGTGGTATTTTCAAATGAAGTGAAAGTATCCCTTTTCAGCATCACTAAGAGCACAGAACCACATGTTCTTTAAAACATCTGTTAGTCTGATTAGAATGCATAGGCTAATGAGGTAACGATCACATGTGAGGCTGGGAAGTACCTAAATGTTTTTTCTCTGTTTGAAAACGAGCATTTCTCTGTGGGCTTTTCAAAAAATGTAATACCCAAAGAACATTGTCTTCAACCACTGAACAACTGAATGAAAATTAGCCTTGGTGTTTGTTTCCTGCAACCTCAGGAAATCGCTTACACATATCTATTTATTTTTTTTTTAAAATGAGAAAGAGACAGAGTGTTAAGTATTGCAAATCACTTCAGTAATAACACTTTTTAAAATCCATTTCAGAAAGTGTACAGTTAGCTCACAATAAACTCCTTGTATCTCCTGTGACATGATACCATGCTCGAAGTCAGTAAGCAACTATATGCCAACTAATCTTTGGTAAGAGCGTGTGGCTAGGCTCTTGTTGCATGAAAAATCCCAAGTATTTTGCATAATTTGCTGCTCAATGAAAGAAGGGCAAAAGCATGCACATGCATAATATGTAGTGGTTTGTTCCCTCTGAGATTTAAAATGTCTTTATTTCATTGCAAAATATCTTGACTCCCCACATGCAGTGAAGCACTGTTCTACTAACAGTGCTGTGTACCTGCTGGTGGATACCCTGAAACCACCCTGTGTCTGGCCAGTTAACAAAAATAGCCTATAATGATACTGAAGTGAATTGGTAAGAACAGCAGAAAATCTCAGGAGTACAAATATCTGTACATACTCTGGGTACAACTTGGTCACCTACTTCACAATTCAGCATTGTCCTGCTCGGTGTAGTAACTGACTGCACAGAGAGCAAGTCTCTCAGATGGATACGGCTGATTCTGTAAGCATTCCTGTGCCCCTGAAGAATGTACCTCCCTGTAGCTTTTGATCAGAGCATTCCACAACAGCACAAAATGTGCACTTCAATCTTCACCTTCCCTTTTCCTCAGGTCTCAGAACAGGCTAAGGTGTCATATCTAATCACAGATACACTCCTGCCAGAAGCTTATAAAGGTGTTGAAAAACAGACCAGTATTTGACACTGCTTAGTCTAAGTGTTTTTAAAGCTTAAAAACCTTAAATTGACAAAACTAAGAGCAACGATTAAGAATAAAAGGCTACTGTAATTTGGCCTGTCTCTAAGTTTAACATTCTTTAAACTATGCCTTGACTCTCCATCACCACCCACTGCTACACTGTACAAAAGCACAAATGCAGTATCGTAATTTCTGTGAATGCCGAAGGATTATTTATTTAATTCTTTGTATTAAGTACGTAGAATACCTTTACCATATGTGCGGTTTTATTCAGAACAAAAAGGAACAAATTCTTAATTCTATCTTCTTGCTTTGTCTACTTTGTTGCTCTCTTGGCTTGTTACTGATAAATAAAGCCCTTTTGTCCTGTTATTAAGATCTCGGGGAAATCTAGGTTACCAACTGACACGTTCTGCATACCTCCCTTAGAAGACAGCTCTTACAGACACAAGATCTTTTACTTCCCATGCCTTCCAAATGTTAACATTTTCCTTAATACCATGACGTATCTGAGAAACAGGAATAAAGAGGTGCAGACTGTAGTCTCAGAATGCATAATTAGACTACTATATGTGAATGACTAAGTGTCATAAAAGTAGAATTTCTAAATACTGTGACAGAATTCACTAACCTCTCTGGTTTTGGTGCAGAATGGCTCTGCCATTGGAATATGACATACTCCTGAAAGAGTGGAATGCTGCCCATCGTATAGAGTACAATGTCTTTTAGTTGTCCTAGAATAGCAGAAAACATGGTTAGGGAGAAGAACAGGGAAAAAGGTGAAGAGAAAGCAAGAAATTTACACAAATCCAAACCCATAGCATTCTTGGGAGGGAACAAAAACATCAGTATGATGCTAATGACCACGTGTAATCCTGTTTTGCCTCTGTACAAACCTTTCAGAATTGCACTCAAGAGTAAAAACTGTTACTCCAGTAGTGCACTGTCAATTAATTAGACAAAATATATTGTTAACAAGATGCTGAAATGCTGATTTGTTCCTAAATCACACCAACAGTCACCGTGATGCTGTGACTCTACCCAAAAGAAATCAGCTAAATTTAATAGTCAGGCAAGCAATCTCTGAAAAAAAGAGCACATTAATCTTTCAGGAAGGGAAGGAATCAAGTCTGAATTACCACAAAGCTAGTCAAAACAGAGCATGCAATATCATTGCATTCCTACATTGAAAGGACAGGAATTTATAGGAACAGCTTCCTGAACAAAAGAGGTGTGGATTCAACCAGCAAAACCCTGGAAGGAGGTCTTCCTATTTTCCGAAAGATTACACACATGCATTGACAGCTTGCAAGTAAAAGAATACTTCATCTCCCTTCTTTCAATTGAGAAACTGTTTGTGTGGAAATGGCGAAATGTCCTGCAGAAATTACCATCCAGCACACCATTTTGACAGCTACTGGAACTGTTACCCACTGTCACTTTACCTTCAAATGCACTGCCTCAAACTAATTCAGCCACCTGGATGGCAAAAACCCTCTGGAACAAAATTCTTTGAGACATTCCCTTCTTCCCCCCAATATGTCACATATTGTACTTTACAGGAGAAAAGTAACACAACAACCAAATTCAATCCGAAGTTAAAATACACAATTTCTGCTGGTAATACTGCTCACAATAGTTCCCCACTCGAGCCACCAGCAAATATTTAAAAGAAGGTTTTAAACACAACTTACATCTTAGAGTAGATTTGAAAAAAAACCCCAAACAAACCACCAATAGTGTAGCCTTAAGGATGAGATTATAAAATATGAAGAGATCAGCAAATTAAAAACATAAGCAAAATGGGATACAGCTGTTAAAATCAGTTGAAACTCTGAAATTAGTTTTTCCTTTATGGGATACTGAAGAGCTCCAAATAGAATGTATCTGATTTTACACACTTTTTTCACTCTTTGTTAATGAATTATTTAGAATTGGAGGAAATGGGAAAAGCTATAATCCATTTCCTACATTATAGTATTTCAGATGTTGTTAGGTAGGCCCTTTGACACAGAAAAGCCCCGAGGAAAAAAATCACATATGCACAAATATTAATCTCGGACCTTCAGATACTGTATGTTCTCTGCAGACAACAGTCACATCACTACATGGTCTAATAAAGAAATCCCACTATGTTTAGCACCAGACATACAAACTGCACTGGAATAAGTAACAGCGGAAGACCTATGACTGCTCTGAGCAATGGACCACAAGTGTTTGCAGTCAAACTGCAACAATTCCTCTTCTGCATGGGATGCTGCAACCCTGCAAAGACCACAGCTATCCGATATAGGGCTAGCTGATGTGTCCATAAATTGCCAGGCTTAGGGTGAGAACGAAGGCAGATTTGAGCCAATCTCTGATTCTTGCTATCTATGAAGTAATGGCTGCCACAGAGGAATGCCTTTCAGCCTCTCCTCCTTTCTGTAGCCCTGCTACTCAAGTCAGGAGTTGGCCATCCTGATCTGTCCCACTCACCTGTCTGCAAGGTACAGGTCAGTAGCACATAATTTTCACTGCTGTAATACCGTTCCTCTGTACCCCTTGCAGAGCCAATGAAGGTTACAGAATCACAGATGCTTTCCTTGCCTCACTCTCATAGAGACCAAGAGCCAGAGAGCAAATGGCAGTATCTGTATAAGGGTCCTCTTATTACAGGAGTTTCAAGACCTTCCCGACATACCTTGATTGACTCCTTAAGGAGCCAGCAGGAAACAAGTAATAAGGAACTCAGCAGCCACTCTTCAAAGATCCTTAGATCTCACAGTTTTAGATGTGGAGAAGTCTGCATGAGCCCCATTAGAAGGAGAGTCTGCTTAACAACAGAGCACGACTGCATGTTATACAATTCCCTGTTTACAATAAAACAGGAAGAAGTCACCAAGCGCCTGCCTAGAAACCAGCCATACTACTCATAGTAGAAGCATACAATCCACAAGGATCAAGCATAGCATAAAGGGTAAGTACAGAGATGCTCCCCGTGTGGTAGGTCAGAAGCAGCACCTGAAAGCACTGGACTGATAACTCCAACCAAGCAGCTAAGAGCCAGGGCTGCATAGCTCCTGCTGGCCATCTGACTTCTGTAGGGCTCTCACCAGTCCCTCATACTGCCTCTGTGCCAAACAGCAAATGGCTGTACAGGAGAAAAGGAAATTCTTTCCTGGGAAAGGGGCATGTATGATTTTACGCATAACTGCTTGTGTATCAAGCTCAAGGAGGCAGTGGTACTCACTGCACAAGCAAACCCTTGCACTGTAGTATAGTTTTGCCATGTCTACCTTGCCCTTACTGATTTTTCAAATTTAAAGCTGCATGTACTGCAATTTTGAAGGTGTCCCTGGAGCTTGTATCCCCACACTGCAGCAATAGCCACACTTCTAATCAGACAGTAGGGTGGCCTTTGCTCTTTCATTTTGATTTTATCACAGTAACACAAGATTTTCCGGCAATGCTGATTGTGTCTGATGCTAGGAAGCAAAATCCAACTCAAATAAGTGAACAAACCTATCACTTCCATCTGTGATGAACAGTCCTCTACCACTTGTGTCATCACCTTCCCCTTTCTTCTAGCAGTGTTGAATTATCAACAAGCTATTAGTAATTATGAGGAAAGGCTGATTATGAGGAAAGGCTGAGAGAGCTGGGTCTGTTCAGCCCGGAAAAGAGAAGGCTGAGAGGAGATCTGATCAATGCTCACAAATATCTAAAGGGTGGATGTCAAGAGGATGGGGTCAGACTCTTCTCAGTGGTGCCCAGTGACAGGACAAGGGGCAATGGGCACAAACTGGAACACAGGCAGTTCCACCTGNATTAAAGAACAAAATGAAAATTCACACTGGCATGTGGTGTATAAAAAGCAGTCTCAGTAAGTTCAGGGACACTGAAAAATTACACAGAGTTCAACAATAGTATAATCATTACAGAGGTGTATGTGAAACAAAAAATTCAAACAATAAAGTTGGCAGCTGTTACAGGATTTCTTTTATGAAGCTATTTTCTGCATCCGCCTGACCAAGCTGAGTCATCCAAATAAGTAGTTACCTTCTTAATCTTCTTTTCCTAGCAAACATGAGCAGCAAATCAAACAGAAAGTATTAAAAAGCCCATAATCAGTCCAATCTAGCCAGCTGACTAACAGCACTGTAATAAACTAACAGGAGCTAAAGGCATAACAACAATTCTCCAGACTTTCTTTTTGTTAGGCACTTGTTTCAAACAAAAGAACAACTGTTGTAGCCCACAGTGGTACCTGTGGTTACTTCTGGATTTGGAAGTAGGGCGAACACCATGTATGTATTTTGGTACTTATTTAACAAAACGTATCTTTTATTGTTTAAATACACACGCTAATAGATAAGCGTGAAGAAAGCAGAGACTCTATATATGAAATCACACTTACCAGAAGTGCTAATGATCAGCAGAATTAAGCTCTTAAGTCTGGAAATGCTACATAATTCTAATTACACCTATTCGGTGTTCCCCACTGTAAGTCAAACCTATTCTCTAAACTAGGTAGAAGTCCTACATAACTCCATATATTGAGCTCCTTGTAATTAATGCCACAGTGTGCACGCCCAACAGGAGCCAATTACAATTGCTGAATTCTAACTCTTCTCCCATTCCCATTCCCATCTCCTCCTTCTTGCTTCACACCTGAAAGGAGAGTAACGATGTGCTCCCTATTGAGAAATAGAGCCCAGATACCAAAAGGTACCTGGACACATAGAAGGCACTGATTTTAATGGCAGCTTGAGTAAATCCTTTCCACCTAGCCTCAAGCTTCTTACCTATTTAGTGCCTGCCATGGGTTAATCACTATATATAAGCCATGGTACCTTTGAAGAAAAACAACCGACTGTTTTTGCAGCTTTAACCATACCTTCTTTCCAAGACTGTTGACACAGCTTGTTTCCAGGACCCTGATCTTTCATTAGAAGGTATTTCAGAAAAATTGCATCTTTTCAGGCTTCAGTGGACAATTAATCTGTTTTGTCCCATGAAAACACCTTCCCATCAGCAGCACTACTTTCATAATGATTTATGATATATAATGCAATCACTCTTACAGATGATATGCTTTGTGAAAGGCAAAAATGCGACCCTACCTCTAAAGAACCATCAGTCTAACATCCGGTGGCAAAAATCATCAGGGAAAGACTTATCACAGAAATCAAATTGTCACATGAAACAGACTACTATGAGTTGTCAGTTTTCTGAGTTAAAGGGCAAGCTTATAATTATTTTAAAATTCATATTACCTGTTTCCACACTGAAACATAACATTCTCACGTGCTTTCCTGAGAACCTTCTTGGTTTCCTGAAGCCATGAAACAAGTCCCTGCAAGTTCCAACTCTTCTACATTGAAATGAAAACTTACCCGAATGAAACACTGCTCATACCTGGGCTATGCCATTACTACTGGTGACCATCTGAATAAACTCTAAATGAAGACAGAGAATCACGGAATGGTTAAGGTTGGAAGGAACCTCTGGAGGTTGTCTGGTCCAAGCCTCTGCTCATGCAGGGTCACCTATGGTGGGTTTCCCAGGACCATGCCCAGCTGGCTTTTGAGTATCAACAAGGATGGAGACTCCACCAGCTCTGTGGGCAACCTGTGCCAGTGCTTGGTCAGCCTCACAGTGAAGAAGTGTTCTCTGACATTCTGAGGAACCTCCTGTGGTTCAATGTGTTCCCTCTGCTCCCAGCACTGGGCACCACTGGAAAGAGTCTGGCTCTGTCTCTGCATCCGCCCTTTAGGTACTTATATACATCCATGAGATCACCCTCTGAGCTGTCTCTTCTCCAGACTGAACAGTCCCATCTCTCTCAGCCTGTCCTCACAGGAGAGGCGCTCCAACCCCTTCAGCACCTTCGTGGTCCTTTGCTGGACTCTCTCCAGGATGTCCATGTCTCTCTTGCACTGGAGAGCCCAGCACTGCACACAGTATTCCTGGTGTGGTCTCACTAGTGCTAAGTAGAGGGGACGAAGGATCACCTCCCTTAATCTGCTGGCAACACCCCTACTAACGCAGATCAAGATACTAATTGCCTTCTTTGCTGCAACGTAGATGATCTCTGTCCTTTCACTCATCTTCACATCAGATATATATATATTGATTTGTTCTATAACATTTTTTTTTCTTCTTGAAAGCACTATGTTCTTAAAAACGAAACTTAACCAAGCTCATTATTTCCTTTCCAGCTCAGAAATTATGATGCAGACTGGCAAGTGCTGGGAAATTTAAAGCTGCAGGAGGAGATTAGGTAGCTCCAAAATGAATTGCTAATTTTGATAATGACATTTTGTATGAAGGATAGTCTCAGATTTCATATCTGGGTTCATTTCCTGGCTCTGTTAATGTCTTTCTGCCTGACCTCTGCAAGAGTTAGTCTCTCCATACTTCCACGCCTCATCCGTAGCAGATAGTAGTAACTCTGCAATTATTCCAACTATTTCTTGTTTAAAACAGCAGGCTTTCTGGGCCAGAGGCTACTTCTTACCATGCATGCAATTCACAGCTTAGCAAAGTTAGGCTCCTCTCACCCACGTAGGAGTCTGCTTGATGGTAACACTGTTGAAGTAACTGGTGCTTTATTCACAATCATCCAAACCGTGTACCCAAGTATGTTTAATATCTTTCCCACATAAATCAGTATCAATACTAAAATTACTCATTTCCAAGTACTATTGGCAGAGTAAGTACTATGATTTAATCTGTCTAAACAAAGTCATCAGCCTACTTTTAGACTAGAAAAAAAAAGACCATTGTCAGCAATACAGCTGCTTTCCACCCATAAATCAACTCTAGTGTAACAGGAAGCACTTTATACGGGGCTTATTCCTGCAGGGTACATAGTCATTTAGATACACTGTGCTTAAAACATACTCTCTTACAAGAAATAGCGTTTCAGTTATACACACTATGTCAGTAAGACAAAACTTGAACAGCACTGCACAAACTGAGAGCAAACCTAGGTACACATGTTCAGTTGGCAATGAAATATTGCCAGCTCCACAAAAGCAAAGAAGTTGCATAAACCATTCCAAACACTTAAAATTGGGTGGAATACCCAGACAAGACTTCCAGATACAGCACACGTACAAGTACTAATAATAAATTTACCTCTAAAAATGTGCAACTATATATTTGAAATATTTGGTGTAGTTGGTGATCTTTAAATCCAGCTTTCCCCACCTCCCCTGTTTGCTTCAATTTTTCTAAACATCAGATAAACAAGGAGACGAGGACTGACTGGAGTACTCAGGCTTTGGAAAAAATTTACTTCCTTATGATTCTTAACAAATAAAAACTGTTAGCTTCTATCCTTATTTTAAAACAAGCTTCTTTCTTTTCCCACCGTGCTGCACTCGATCTCTCTTCTGTAGACCCTCATTCCTACTGCATGTATTTTCCTACCTGGCTCCTACTATATGCTTTTTTGCATCTCTCCATCTCATTTCAGATTCCTCTAAAAACTTAGAACAGCTTGTGCTCTTATCCATGTTCTTCTCCCACATCTGAGAATAGGAGATCTCTTCTCTTCAGAAGACTCTTCCCAAGGAGCTATACTTGGACTCATTAGAGGCCATTCTTCAAAGCCTGGTATTTCTTCTGTGTCTGCTAGAGCTGAACTTCTTGTAATCTCATTCCTGTTTCCCATCATGTCCTCTTGTCCGAATCTCACTTTTTGCCACAGGAACTGACACTATCACCTCATTCCACAAAAACTTAATTTAACATTAACATGTTATTATATCTTTTAACCCCACTTGACCCTTTTTTTCTCCCCCAAAACTAAGAACACAATTAAAAACAAACGTTACTCACTTGTCAATGAACTGGTCAATTATGACAAGATCACCAGGTTGTATTTCCTCTCGTAATGAACCACAGGCAGTAGTCACTAATATATGTGAACAGTTTTCTTCTTTTAATGCCCAGATATTGGCACGGTAATTGACATTTGATGGCATAATTGTATGATGCCTTCCATGTCTGCAAAGATATAAATTGCAAGAGAGCAAAATACATCAAACTGAAATTGCCTTCCTTCTCCCAGATAAAGAGAACTCCAGGAAATTTACTTTCCCTGAC
Organism: Steatornis caripensis; assembly: GCA_013398225.1. Lineage (NCBI taxonomy): Eukaryota > Metazoa > Chordata > Aves > Caprimulgiformes > Steatornithidae > Steatornis > Steatornis caripensis. The sequence continues at coordinate 254,509 of VZSC01000407.1, forward strand.
ACTGGAAACAGAACTGATCATTTCAGCTACTTCCTGTGTAGCTTGTTTTCCTAACTCTATTAAGATTCTCTCAGCATTTGATTTAAGAAGTAGTGGTGTATTTTCTTTTTAAATGCAAAATTATTAAGCTCAAGGCTGTAATAAAAAGAATATTGAAAATAGGATGCAAATATACTTTAGCAGCTTCGGAAGCAGAAAAAGCATTTTTCTTTAAATTTTTTCAGTCAGTTCTATAGATTCTGAAAACCCAGGTGTGGCAAATTAAAACTTCCACACGCTACAACAAATTAGTAAGATTTATATACACCTCTACAAATTTTCTGCTCGGAAGTGCTGTCTGTATTCTCCCACCCAGAAAAGAATGGCGCATCACAGAAAATCAAAACCAGAAAGAACACACAGTTTTAATCTGTCACCTTCCTGAAGAAAACAGTAGAATCATCACATTTTTCTCTTTGCTCAAAATGATCTGACAGCTTTCATAAATTAGAAGAACTACTTCACACTGTTGCAGTATATTTTTTCATCAAGACATGAAATACTTGGCCTCATAAGCACAAGCTTCGTGTTATCTCTGTGTTTGCTGCAGAGGTACATCACTCACATAACGATTAAACACATTTGAAAATTATTTTCAACCATGTGACAGGAAAGGAGGAACTTAAATTTCACAACTGGTTCTTTCACAGAGACCAAAAGCTCTTAAGAATTTCATCAACTGGGAACTGGGAGTTGCACAAAACGTGACCAAGCACTGTCAGGCACGATTCCCATGTTGTCACTAGCATTTCTGATAAGCTACTAGGCACGTGGATTTATTGTTTAAAGTTGCAGTTGTTGTTATAATCCTCTCCTAGAATATACATGCCTTTTTTTATTTTAATCTCACATTCACGAGCAACTTGTAACTTCGTGTTATTTTTCCAAAACAAAGTGAAGTTGCAAGTACTTTAGCCCCAAAGTAAAATCACAAAGGCTGTATGTGAGTGGTCATAAATCCCAGTGAGAATGTAAACCACAGTTGAGTTGCTCAGCCACACGTAGCCCAAGGCCTACTTTGATACAGCACAGCTAAAAGATCTTGGTTCAGCATTTCATTTGAGAAAATGAGAAAAATGTTGTCCAGGTGTAATAAAATACATGAGCAAAGTCCATGTAAGATAAGAAAAGCAAAACCACAGACAGAAGTGTAGTTGCAGAGATGGTAACAATCAGCAGCTTAACTGAAAAATACTGGCATGAAAAGAACCACAGCCCCGAGTGCACCACTGGGTTGTAACGGCCCTGGCCAGCCTCACCCTGGGCCACCACCCAAACACCGAGTGCCTGTGAGCCTAGGTGCTCACACCTCCAAGCTCAGGTCCCAGGCTTCCCTTCTGGCCTGAGCTATGTTACAGGTGTGCCTGTCCCCAGGCCTTTCTCCCAGATGGCCTTCAGACCTATGCTGTAGTTTATCTCTGGACTTGTTTTCTGGATGGACTTTGGACATACGCTGTAGCTTTGTCTCCAAACAGGTCTCTGGCCCCATCTCCTACCGCTCCTGCCTGGACTCCCTGGATGGATCCTGGACGTGATTCATCACCTTGACTTGTCTGGGACTGCTGATGTACCCTGTTATCAGCACCTAGCTCTGCCCATGCTGTCCAGAAGCTGAGAACTGTGTTAGTATTCTTATATTTAATCTGGTAGCACATCGGTCCTAGATATCCGCAGTTACATGAGTGTGAAATTTCCATGTGCTCATCTGCAGATCCTGCTTCCAGTCTCTTCTAAGAGTATGGTAAGAGGTATCTGAATAAAAACAACCCAGGGAGGGAGAGTTACAGGGGATGCAGCCTCCTAAGCAAAAAGGCTGTCAGCAAGAGACTCAGTAATCAAAGGAAATAATCTGCAAGAGTCTACAGTGGTACCAGAGATCTAGTTTACCTGGAAACAGGCAATTTCCCAGTTTCGCAAAGGAAATCTGCAAACCCAGGGAGCAGATGGATTACTGAGGTTATCAGGCACCACCCACCTACCACCAGAGCAGGGAGCCTTGCAGGTTGCTGTTCTTACTAGGGCAGCACCCCCACTGGATTTCTCTTCTTTATCCTAGATTGTATTTTTAAAACTCTCAGTTCCTGCAGCATTAAATTTGCTCAGGAAACAACTCAGACTTCTGCTGGACTTTGCTCATAATCACACAGAGCAAGATGAAGTCAGAGTAAAAATCCAGTTCACCTAATGTAAAAAGAAAAAACTTTCAAGAAAACTTTAAGACACATAATATAAAACCCCTTAAAATACTCATTTACCTTGCCAACAGCACACAGTCCACATTTTTTATCTTTCCCAATATCAAAGCATCTGATGGCTGCAAAACAAGCAAATAAGAATGAGTTATAGCATGACAATCACATTAGAAACCGTAACTGCTATTTAAAAATAAGCAGGATAGTTATGAAAGGAAATACTAGTTATCACTAAAGTCTCCTTTTTTCTTCAGCTCAGCTCTGTAATTTGATATGACAGATTAGCAAAACAGTTTGGAACGGTAAGATCAAACGACACCAGAAGGATTATCACAATTTTTCTGTGTTCATACTAACATTAATACTGCCACTCATTACTTTAGGGTTTGAAACATTCATACTTCCAAATACTTTGAAACAGTATTTCAAACAGTGCTACACAAACATAAAAAACCCACGTGTGTACATGTTGCTTTTAAATTGATTAGCATGTCTCACTTTCTCCTGTAAACTTTGGCTGCTTTTTACTGAATAGGTGTCATTCCCTACTAGAAGCTCCCTCCCAACAGAAACCACATTTAGTCTGTCCCTTTCTGTAACACTCCACATTCTTTTCTCTGCCCCTTTCTACCATGGCCCCTTAGCTCACACCAGGGGTGTGAGGAGGAGTTCTAGACTCCTCCAACCCACCCTTCACTCCCCTGCAGCTTCCTGATAAACTCCCTCTTCCCTGCTGCTGGGAGTCCTGCTTTTGGGAAATGAACTGTCACATGACAAAGAACTTCTGGTACACTAGCAGCAGAAGCAGCACTGTATTTGGTCAGCCCAGGGACTGGGAGACATCACGCACTCTCCTCTCACAGCTACAGAATGAGAACATGCATTGCTTCTAACTAACCAACCAGCCAGGAAGCTAGAGTATTTCAGTTTTAGCTGTCCAGCTGAGCCATGTGCCCTGCCTCGGAGATGGTCACATCGTCCATGTGGGGCTGCACCCAAGTCATCAACCACCACTACAGCAAATTCACTACTGTGTGGGTTGTGTTTTGCTCCTGAGCTCCCACACACCATGGATGTGAAATACACAACGCTTCTAGCTTCCCTTTTTGTTAAAAAATGTAAGGCCTGTGCTTAATTAGATGCTAAACTACATTTGTGCTGAACAGTGGTGCTGTTGAATGTACTGGTTCTCCTGCCCAGTTCGGAACTGCATGTATTTCACCTTTTTTATTGCAGTGTAGAACAAACTGTAAATAAGCTGGAAGCCACTCTGTGCCCATCTCTCCTTCCATGCCCTGGGATTTAAGGCTGACTCAGCTAAGAACAAAACTATTAACATATCAATTAATAACAAAATTATATTAATTTCTTNCTGCATGTATTTCACCTTTTTTATTGCAGTGTAGAACAAACTGTAAATAAGCTGGAAGCCACTCTGTGCCCATCTCTCCTTCCATGCCCTGGGATTTAAGGCTGACTCAGCTAAGAACAAAACTATTAACATATCAAAAATTATATTAATTTCTTAATACAAATTAAAAAATTTATTAAAAATATTTATATTAAAATATTTCAAATTATTAATAACAACATAACTATCAATAACAAAACTATTAACATAGCTATTAACAAAACTATTAACTATTATTAGCTATTAACAAAAGCTAGTAAAAAAATTATGGTTTATTTACTGATCACAAGTTTGCAAGTGCCTGGAAGGACTTCCACATTTGTATTTAGAAATGTTCTGTTGCCTACTACTTAATATAATTTCATTTGTATTTTAATGCTAGCTGCAAGATTTCAATTAGCATTAGTTTTACCGCTGTTAATTCTATTACACACTTTGAAGAGATCAAGAATAAAGTAATATGTGAGTCCCACAAAACTGCATTTTAGAGATACTAATTTCTAATAAGAACACAACTTCCTTCTCCCTACTGCACAACTCTCTTTGGTCATTTTTAATGTGAAATCTCTTCAAAGCACCATAATTTACTCAATCACCTAGGTTTAAATTCTGTCAGGCACAGATTTACCACTTTTTTTTAATATACAGAATGTTCCAGAAAACTTATTTTTAGAACTGTAGGGTATTCTGACTTCTTTTTAAAAGCCTCCATTTAATATTAACCTATTGTCATTTAAATGTTGAATAGTGAAATTTCGCTCAGGGTGAAAGCCTTGCTTTCTAGTTGCTAAGGCATTTTGATGCAACAACACTGCATAATGATGAAGGTTCACAATAATTAGCATTTGGGGTTTTTTTTGGGGGGGTTGTTTTGTTTTATTTAGAGAGTACACATTTGCTGTGTAATAAGCATGCAACTTAGCTCACAGCAGGATATCAAAATACTCTTAAAAACTAAAGAGGACTTCAGTCAAAATTCCTGCATCCTATCAAAATGAAAAGTAAAGCTCAGTAAGTTGAAGACTGGACCCTCTGCTTTACAAGTGACAGATTCAAGTTTATATAAATTTCTGAAAGATTTAAGGTAGAAAGGTGCAATTTAACTGCTATTTGATATTCAGCCCCACCACAGAACTCCACTGAATACTGGCATACACTGCTGACGCAGCAAGAATGCAACAGCTTTGAAATCCAACAGGCTTCAAAATACAGTTGCAACAGCCAGGGTTTCCTTCCCTATCTGTTGCCATCCTAGTCCCTTCAAAAGGCTTCAGGGTTCTCATCTTCACAGATTTCCACAGAATGCATTCAGGGCACCTCCCAGGTGACTGCCTGAACAGCTTTCTTGCATGATTTCTAGAAACATAGCAGAGAAAAAGAAAGATTTGGAACACAGAATGCACTGCTAAATGATGAACTGACAGTTTAAGAAAGATTCACCGATAACTGCATCATGCGTCATTAAAATAGAGGAAATAAGGATAAAACATCGTGTAAAGTTACAAGGAAGTGAAAGATACAAAAATTTCAAACTACGTGTTAACTGTGTTAACAGAGCTAGTGCATGCTTCTGTTTCGCTCTCCCACAAGTTCTTTCCATTGCTGTACCTCTCCATTGTTATGTCAGTTGTAGTCAGGACCTTTGAAATGCTGATAAAACAATAAAAACTTCTGGTGGAACAATCCAAATTTAAAGCTCTAATACAGTATTTTTAAAGCAGGATTTAATATAAAGCCAAATAAAAAGTTCTCAAACATTAATAATTCATATACATATTTAACTACTTCCCCCCTCCACAAAATCCAAGTCAGATATATATTACTCGGTGTTGCAAAACAGAAAAGGAAGCAAAGAACTCTGGGTAGTTAAGCCTCAATTATGACAGTAACAAACAATTGAAATAAATTCTCTTTGCCTGCAGCATAAATACACATAAAGTGTTGTTCATTCAGTGCTTACAGAATTCATTTTTTCCTTGGTATCACCTCAGAAGTAAGCTGGAACAGAAAACAGAATGAACAAGGGAAATAAAAATCCAAGGAAAACTTGAGATGTAAACGTATCTCACAGGTTCTCCAAGCTTTCATTTAACCTGTAATTTAGATTAGGAATCAAACAATGTACATCATTTTGGGGAGGCAGAAGAAGAGATGAAGTGTTATGTCGCATGGGCTGATTTTCCTCATGAGAGCATATAAAGCTCATTGTCAAGGTGGAACCACCGACCCCTGCTTGGTTTGCCAGATACATCTATGACCAAAAAAAGAAGGGGGCACTTAAAATAATTTTCTAGAACAGGAAGATATTTTGCAGATTTGGAGATAAGTGATTCAGTACCAAGTTCTGTCATCCAGAAAGTAAAACAAACTAACCGAAAGTATATTTTACACAACATATTATTAGTACCTTCAAAATTCAATGATGAAGATAAATGCTGTTGCAAGCAATTTTCTTATCCTGCGAGAGAACAGTATTTTCCACATCTAGAGATGAAATGCCAAAAGGTTTTAGGGTATTTTCCATAGAATAAAAAAAACCTAATGCAATGAAAATAGTGGAAATGGACAAGGGAGAAAAGAAGGCTGGAATATTAACAGCTGTAAGCATTTTTTTTTAAAAAGGATTTACTGCATTTTCACTACTATTACTAACGTAACTTGAAAGGTCATGGGAGGACCAATGCCAATATACAGAATTGCAAAAATTCTCATACTAGTTTCGTTTAAACTTTTCCGTATTTCACCTGAAAAAATATCCCCACATTCCCTCATGATGTAAGTTTTATTATCAAATTATTCTTATGATTCCAGAAGGCCAAAGCAGAACACAATTCAAGGACTCTATATGAACAGTGTGTAAGTTGTTATTCTGCTTCTAAAAGCAAAGAAACAGCATTAAAGAAATGTCTATTTTGCTGTTGTCAAATGTCAAAGGCGTCAAGGAACATCATGACCAGAAAGGTTTTCAGCTAGAAGTCTTTTGGCTATGTCCTTGCCAAGAAACTTAAGAATTAAAATCAGAATTTAAGGAAAGTAGAATCGTACACTTTGCATTTTTACACGATAAAATGAAATGGACATACATTTTTTTAACTATGCCTTGCATTTTCCTTTTGGTATTTAGACACTTGTTTTCATTGTTCCTAGTTTTGCTTGAACTAAATAGGCTTCATATTGCATCTCTAATTCTCTCAGGAATTAGAAAATCATAAAGTTCTGAACAGTTTATTTAGATTAAGCCCTTTGCCTCTCTTTCAGGCAGATTGTCTCTCCATTGACATCACAGCCCTAAGAAAAAGCATCTATCTGGCAGAAAAATATCCCAGTTTGGTTTTATTTCAGTAACAATCAAGAACAAGACACATCTTTAGCATAAAAAACTAACATAAACCACAAACTTCTAAATTTTTCCAAGCACACTTAAAAAAAAAGTTCTCATTTGCCATTTTGCATTCGGCAATAGCTGCTTCTCTTATCTCTGTTGTTCTAAAATGAGCAATGCAGGCTGTGTAACACCTCCTTCCTCAATGCTAAGAAGTCTCAGCAGCAAAATAAACAAACATTGATCCACCTAATGATACCAATTAAATTTGTGAGGTTTGTTTCTACTTCAGTTGAAGTCCATCATGCACTTCATGTCACTGTAGCTTCCCATCTAAGCCCTACACATCTGACACTAAGGCTGATCCACCAGTTGCTCCGTGAGGATGAAAACTGTATTCAAACACTGAAGATAATGCTATTCTGTGCAGGAGTAGAATCTACATGAAACAATTATCAGACTGATGGCCCGAGTTCTTAGGAGTTCCAACCTACAGGCAGAGAGAAGAGAGACAGGCCAGCAGTTATAAGGAGAAAAGTTTGCTCTTTGGTTGTGCTCCCTTTCACAGCCACAGAAGCCTCACGAAGTTGCAGCTTTCCATCCAGGTCAGCTTAACAGTCCCAGTTCAGCTCACCACAGTATCAAGACTCCATGCTTGGGTTCCTACCATTACATCTGCTACAACTTCAAAAGACAAAGAATATTCACAAACTTTTTCTTTAAGTTGAGCCTGTGCTAAATGCATAATACACAAGCTAAGACACGGTCAGTCTATGGATGAAGGCTTCTCACAAACCGCAACATGCAACCAAGACTTATTTTCCCCTATTCACGTTGTATTCTGTGAAGAACACAGAAAGACAGCAGCAAAGCTGCTTTCTAAATGAAATTAAGAAAGCCTTCCACACTTGCCAAAAGGTGTAGGGTTGATAAGCTTTTTCCACTCCTTTGTGCAGGAGCCATCCTGCAGGTACTCCTGTGTCTCCAGACACAGCCATGCTTTGACTATCAATGACTCTTAAAAAATACGGAATGCAATGGCAACTGGTTTGGTTTAGCCAGTGGATTCTACTTCGGACCAATGCTGGCTACCGTTTGGAGAGCAGGATACAGAAAATAGAGGAGGCAAATTCCCTTCATTCTCTTGCAGTTTGCTAACAGATTTTGAAGGATGGTGGAAAAGTCAAATGTGTTTTTCTGATTATGTTTTCCCCTCCCTTAATCTCTGTCTCTTTCCCCTCATTGAACGGTGTGCACACCAACTCTGCTTGCTCTTTACACTCTTACTTCCCCCTTAAACTATCTTGAATGGAGGCACAGATTCAGATTTTCAATCACACACCACTGTGCTGAGCTTTGCGTAAACTTCTACCCATAAAAAGGCTCGTGCTACCACGTGCCAGATATTTTATTGTAAGTATACTAGCTTACACTCGCAGATTTCATAGGATGTAATTCCAATGGCAATTATAAAGCACCCAGACGCCAGAGATCTGGTTCTTCTATGAGCTTCCTATGTCAACCAGAAACTCTCTAACCCTTGATTTCCTGCCGATAAAACTCTTCCTTATCCTTTGTCTTCCCTGTTCCTACTATAATGCTTTCGTGCAGGAACTGTCCTTCACAACACACTAGGCACTTTCTATAGAGCAACACCGCAAGCTTTCCCTTCCCTTTTGCTGAAGAAAAGGGCTGGAGCACTGTGAAGGAGAGTTGGTCAAGAATACCTGTGCCACAAAAGCCACTTCAGAGCTTCATTTTCAACCCAGTTTCAAAGCATGTGGTTATAAACAGGCCTCTAAAGAGAGCACTGGCATGTAAAGCATAATTCAGTGGTTACAGGGAAACTGGTGGCCCATATACCTCACAGGAGAGTTTTCTGCAATTCAGAAAGGTTCCTGGAGCGATCTGACATATACTAGACGCCACACAGCAGCACAAATTTTAAAGAGAGGGTTTACCCCTCTTGACTGCAAATTCAGGACTGAGTTTCTGAATTAATCCAATCTACAAATGAGAAGAGATGTATTTCCCTTTGCACATCATCTTTGTAACACCTTGTTTGTACAAACTAAGAATCACACAACACATAGGAACTAAAAGGAAATAGTCTTGTGAAAGTACCTCCTTCATGCATTCATTTAACAGTCTGAAAATTCATAAAGCATACAAACACCATTAAAACAAGCAAAAAGTCTCAGTAATAAAAACAAAAAGTTATACAGACCTTGCCATAAGGAGTATCAACATATTTTTCTGTTCTTCCTTCTAAGATATCTGGATCATCCAGGCCAGTTCCACCAATAATCCCAATCTTACACAGAAAAATACACATTAGTCTTCTTGAGATTACACTCCATTTAACAGCACGTCTGAAAAACTAATTAGGCAGCTACAAAATGTATTCTCTGCTTCAGATGGGGCTAGACTACAGATCAACAAAACATTATATGCCCAGCACAGTTTCCCAGAAAAGAAATTTCAAATGATTGATTTTAAACAACTGTATTTAACTTGCCAATTTCCTACATTATGATTCTCCTCTTTCAACATACCAAATTTAAAAAGCTATTGAAAATGCACAAAGATGTGCCAATTCATCACTTATTCCCAACACAAAGTGTTATTTGGGAATGCCTCTAATGAGTGAGAAATACCTGTATAATGCATATTATAACAAAGGCTTCTTGTTCAAATGGGGAAAAAGTCCTATACATATAAATGCCATACTGAACATCAAACATTACTTTGTAGTATTATACACAGAAAGTTGTGAAAACCTTTTTTCAAAAAATTAGGTTTTCATGCTGACTTGCAAAGACCTAAGAACTTCCCCCTTTCTGTAAGTAGTCTCTGTACAGCTTCCCTCCTGAAAAGGGGGACAGCTCAATAGCATCCTCAGTAAAGTAAAATAATCTGCTGATAAGTTCACCTGTGAGCACTGCTCGGTTTCTCACATATTTACAATCAGGTCATCTGGTACCTAAGAAGGTGTAAGTGCTCATTCAAACTTTGCCTGAAACTGAGTCGCTAACCACCCCCTGTGCAGACACAGTGGTGTCTGGTTTTATTCAACTCATAACCTTTCCTTAACTAGAAACTTAACAGACTCTTGCTTTTCCTACTTTTTTAATGAAAGCTTTTCAAGTCTTTCCCAAATTTTTATGAAACTGAGTAACAGTTTCAAAGCATAATGCAAAGGGAACAGCAAGGGCAAAGCAAAGGGCCACTTAAGATATATTTTATTGGGTACCAGGCTAAAAGCCCTATGTTGTGTTTTGATACAACCTGTAGTAAAGAAGCATGAAGTGACTCACAATTACTCTCTATCTGTCATGCTTCAGTAATCACTGATTTCTTGTTCTTGCTCATCGTTCTTTTGTAAAAAAAGGGGAAAGAAAAAAAGGTAATTTGAAACATATATTCTCACTGAGCCTAAACTCACAGATGATTTCATACTCCAGCTAAAGAAAAATGCATCCAAATTTTGTTGTTTCTAGTTCATCATTGGAAAGTATCTTGCTTTTGTTTTCCTAGGGATAACTCCATTTCAATCAAGTGAAGTTTTCTCTTGAGTTCACAACACTTCCAGCTCTTTGGATGGAACACGTACCCTCAGCCTCTTCACAACCTCAAGCTTAGTAATGGTATTTAAAAATAATGTCACCATTTGTCACACACAGAGAAAATGCTACTGCTTTTTTTTTTCTCTCCAATGCAATCGGTTGTTGCAAAGTTTGCCTCATTTTTAAGTTGAAGAATTCATATCACGGCTGAGTTGCTTATCATGGAAAAAAAAAGTGGAACCATGGTGGCACGACTTATTAGTGCATGGTTCCACAATTTTTTATTATTTTTAAAGACTGAACATTTCTGTAAAACCTCCAGACTTTAATGTACAACACCCTCCTTCCACAACACACACCCAACTGTCTCTTACTCTAGCTTTTTTTTTAACTTTCACATTCATAGAGAGCCTTTTGTTCAACTACTATATTAGTTGGCTCATCAAGCACTTCGTTTCAACAAGCAGAGGCTCTGTGGTCTTCGTTACCCGNTCCACCATTTTTTATTATTTTTAAAGACTGAACATTTCTGTAAAACCTCCAGACTTTAATGTACAACACCCTCCTTCCACAACACACACCCAACTGTCTCTTACTCTAGCTTTTTTTTTAACTTTCACATTCATAGAGAGCCTTTTGTTCAACTACTATATTAGTTGGCTCATCAAGCACTTCGTTTCAACAAGCAGAGGCTCTGTGGTCTTCGTTACCCGTAAAATACTTCTCTGAGAATGCTTTCCACACCAGATGGTGTGAACACCGACAGGTTGAAGCTGTTTTAACACCTCTCCTATTTCCTTTTGCTACCCCCCTGTGGAGCACGAGGAGTAGTGCAAAGGAAAATCCACAAAATCCAACTCTGAATATGCTCAAGAATTAAGGAAGACCTAGATCATTGTTTGCAGTAGTACTGATGGGTCTGCTCCCACGTTACTCATGTTGCTTATTCAGCAAAAACGTTCAGATCGTTAGATTGCTCATGAAAATCCTGAAAACTATATAAATTTTAGGATGAATAATTTTTTGCCTTAAGAATCATGTTAAGTGTGTAACAGGAGCAAACATAAACCTCAAAATCAACAAGTGACCACCTTTAACATTGTTCATGCATGCATTCGGTAAATACAGAAGATTGCTACATAAAGAGAAGCCAGATCAAAATGGTGCATTTTTTTTTATTTTAAATCTAGGAAAAAATAGTTCCTTCAGTAACTTAACTAGTTTCAGTTCAGTACAATGCTTGTTTCATCAGTGCCCTTGACTTAAGATTGAGAATATTCAAAAGGGAATGCTTATCTGCCAGAATTTTTATGTCTGGTGAACTGAAAGTTACTAGGACTGATGAAAACAGTGCAATGCTGGAGATACCAGCTACAGCTACATGACACAGAAGTTATTTTGGAACTGCAATGCTTTAACGTTCTTACAAACACACACAGATCCCTCACTGTAACAGACCACTCCTGTACCAGAAAACAGGACACCTTATTTGTGCCAGCACAGAGCTCAGTCTGTTCACAGCAGCATAGGCCTGGTGAGGTTGATTTCAGATTTGCTGTTGGGCTCCCTAGCCCTACTGCTGCAGTGGCATCAATACGTGCTTGTGCTGCACAGCTTTGTTCCAGAGTAGGCTTTTACACCAGCGGCCATGTTGTCAGAAATGGCAGCAGTGCAATGAGCTGGCAAAATACTCACAGCTCCCTGAGTGGAAAACCCACAGCACGGAAAAAAAGCTACATGACCCTGAATTTGCTTTTGCCTTCTTCCTCCCTGCAAAACACTTCACTAGCGGTTTGGTCAACCTTCAAGCCACCTTAGACAACACTGAGTAGAGAAACACTGGGCTCACTATAATTACCAGGAAATCTACTCCAGTGGAAGGAAAGTTAGGTCAGCAGAGAGTTGTTGAAGCAGCTGTTTCTCCATCCATGCAATGCCAACCTGGAGCTCACAGCTCCAATCCTAAAATTAATCCTACCTCTGTGCAAGAGAATTATTTTCCTCCAGTTTAAATAATCTCCAGGAACATCATCTGTGTCTGGGGGCTGGAGACCCAAAAATCTGATTCAATACTAAATTCTGCTTCACAGACCTTCTAGTGAATTATCAAAAGGAGTGTAGCTGCTCTAGGCACAGTGGGGAAATACCTTGCCAAAGGAGAGGTCTATTTCCACCTAGCAGCCCAGGCATTGAAGGCAAGGAATGACACAGGAGTTGACTCAGGGAGAAAAGTCTGACCTTTCCTCAAAAGTCACATCTAGGAGTGACCTCAAGAACGGAAAGATGTAATACTGTGTGCTCCATTCCAGAGTTTGCATGCTACAAAGGGACACAAACGACATAACCTGTAAAAAATAATGGAGGCTGTAGCTAAGGTTATCTGGAATTAAATCTAAAGTAAAATGGCATTGCAGTGGAATTAAACATGAAGTATTTTACTATGGTACAGTCCACCTCAAACATCAGGATGAAGAGCAACAGAAGTGAAACCTAACAAAAAGCTATCACACCAGTAGCTACAAAATCAAAAGCATTTCTCTGTGGGAGTTCAAATAATGATCACACTTAAGAGTATGCCTTTCCTCAGCCGCTGTTTGGTGAAATTTCTTGAATAGGTTCAAACACAAGCATCACTGCAGCGTACACCTGTCCATCTGAAAAGCATAAACACTAGCATGTCATGTGGCGTCACAATCAGCTCTGAGTCTTTGTGACAATTAACAACCAATGAACAAATCTGTGTTCCTCTCTTCTGTTTTGGGGATAATGAGAAGAGGATGAGGACGACACTACAAAGACTTTAACTTAAATGGAGATATGTAGCAAGCTGCATACAATTCACGGTTAAGAGAATAAACCTGCTTTCTCTGTAAAAGAAAGACTGCTTATAACCGATTTTTACACACAAAACCAACTGGGACAGTTACCTCACCTCAGAAAACCAATGCGTGTTTTGGTCAAAACACAAATCCAGAGTTTCAGGGTAACTGGATTGCTCATGTCTGACACAGGCCGTCACTTTTTGGAACCATTTTTCAGACAGGACGGTTAAGTCTAAGGCAAAACTTGTGCGCGGGCTCGCTGCTGCCGCACCCTACGATAGTTTCAGACCCTCCCGGGTCCTTCTCACTGACAAATCCGACACACGGCAGCCGGGTCGGAAACCCTCAGAAGCTGAGGGAGGCCTCCAGCTTCCATTAACAACAACAA
>VZSC01000407.1:268834-302866 GCA_013398225.1 Steatornis caripensis
GGACACCTCCGGGGCCCTCTCCCCGGACACCTCCGGCCCTGGAGCCCAGCAGCCCCGCGGCGCTTGGGGGGACAGGTCTGTGCCTGCGGCCCGCGAGTGGGAGAGGCCGGGGGTGCCCGGGGGCTCCGTTCGCGGGGCCTGAGGGACCGGTCCCCGGGCGCGCGCCCGTTGCTGGCCGTTTTGCCTAATGCTAGTCACGCAGCTGGATTCTTCCGGAAACGATTAGGAACATACGGTGTAGAACACCTCTTTGGAATAACACCCGGTTTATTTGGAATAAAACCCGGTTTTGTGTCACAGCATACGACGTAACTGCTTCCCCCTCCCCCCCCCTTTTTTTTTTCCACAGGGTATCTCCTCTCCAGAAGTGGGTATTGCCATTCCATTATTTCAGAGTATTTCTATTAATATGCTATTTCTGGACGTCACCAGTGGCCTCGTCCAAATGGCTCCATCACGCTTTTGGAACATCACTATCGTCTAGTTGGTAAGCCCTGAAATGTTACTACATCCTTGAAATGTGTCCTTAGTAAAGGTTTTAATACTTTTTAAAAAGCGTTCATTTTGGAAGTACTTTTATTAAGTCAATGAGAATGCTGCTATGTTTAAATACGTGTTGAAACTGCAGCCAGGGTACCCATCCTGCTTTCTTTTTAATACTTCTGATCCGTGTGTCTACATGCAACTGTCCGTGAGTCTTCACCGACTGCATGTAAATGGAGCGATGCTGCAGCTGGTGATACCTAAATACTTCTCTAAGTTATGCTGCAGTTCCAGAAAACAGTATTCCATGAGTGTCGTGGTATAATAAGAATAATTTATCTGCGCATGCTAAAAATGCTAAGCATTGGCTCGGTCTCTGTGAAAACAAACTTTCAGATGGTCCATATTTCAGCCAGATAACCTACCATATTCCTGGAGAAACTGTGATTTATTTGACTTCCCCCCAAAATTCCTCGATTTGTCAACAGAGGGTGGAAATAAACAGCACTACAAAATCCCTGAATCATGCTATAAAAGTGACATGAAGCGAAAAGTGCTGATTAGTCCAGGATTGCCAGAAATGGCAAAATGAGACTGAAATTCCAGCTCTAACTATGTCAAGATTCCTAATTTACAGTATTTATGACTAAGTGGAAGAGGTTTGTTTTCAATTAAAAAACAATTCAGAGGTTTAATATGGTTTAAATGAAGGATGGTCTTTTCAATACCCAAAATTGATTCTGAGAACAAACTGGAGCGTGTTTTGGAAAAAAAAAAGGAGCTTTATTTTCTTTGTGAAGTACACATATGTAAAAGTACATATTTTTAGCTCTCCAAGCTAAATATAGCTTCAAGTGATACAAAAAGGTAAACACTATATCATTATATATTAATAATTACAATTTTCCTGTTTGTGGTATTCTTCGTGTTACCACAAGTCCATACATTTAAGCAGAACATTTGTTTTACTGTAACATGATCTTACATTTTGAGAAATGTCCATAGTTTTGATTTATTTATGTATTTTATTACTATGTGTAGATACAAATATCAAATGTAGAGCTTTCAAAAATAGCCAATATCTTGTTAATTGCAAGTACTTATTTTTAAAAGTCTTTGTCGTAGATTTTGTTTAAAGCAACTTCATCTATGAGAGAGACGTCAGCCATCTGGATGTGCCATTCTCACGTGCCTCGTAGTGCTACCTGTCTGTTAAAAAATGTCACATATCTGCTAGTAAATGCAGACTCAGATTCATCGCTGAACACATCCTACATTTTATCGCGGCTGAGAAATCTGCTGAGATCTGTGAGACAGTTCATTGTATGCCAGAAAAAGGATATTCCTGATAACTTAAGGCAGTAGCAGCGGGTGCTAAACTTGTGTTTCAGCTGGAATTTGTGCTTTCTGCAGCTTTAAACACTTGATCCTCTTGGCTTCAGTGTGTGTTAAGAGATCTTCATACACAGCTGGGATGGTTGTCACAGAGGCTGAAGACTTCTTAGAGCAGGTCGAATGTGAGAAGATACTGATGACAAGTGGACTTTGAAAAATCACAGTTTAATAAAGGGAGAAAGGAGGACATGGGTGAAGTTACATGTTAACTTCTTCGGTGCAGTGCAGTAAAGTCATAACACCATATTAAGACTGAAGTTTACCCTATTTTTCTCATTCTAGGTTGGCCTTTTGTCGTGGTTTGAGCCCAGCCGGCAACAAAGAACCACGCAGCCGCTCGCTCACTGCACACACCCCTCCCCCCCCCCACCGGGACGGGGAAGAGAATCAGCAGAGAAAGGGGCAGCCCTCGTGGGGTGAGATAAGGACAGTTTAATGCAACAGCACACAGAGAGAGAGAACAGTAACAATAACAACTACAATGCTAACGAGAGAGAACACAAACGAGTGATGCACAGCACAAGCGCTCACCACCCGGAACGGGAACCGGAGCCGCCCCGCGCCCTTCCCGGCCGCTCCCCGCCCTTGCCCGGCCCGGCCCCGGCTGTGGGCTGGGCGGGACGGCAGGGGGATCGGATACCTGCCGGGCTGCTCTGGGTCGGCTACCCCCCTGCCAGCGTTCTGGGGAGAATTAACTCTATCATAGCCGAACCCAAATTAACTCTATCATAGCCGAACCCAGGACACCTTTCTATTCTGCTTTCAGTGGACAGTATCTTTTAGTGAATATTTTTTGGCAATTCCTTCTGTTTAATTCTTCTACAATTTTCCTCTGTTGAATTGCTTATAAAATCTGCATCAGTTGTGTTGCAGTATTCATCTTTTACCTCAACTATTTGCATTCCGTTTGCTTTTCTGGCTCTATTTCTTGCTTCTTTTTCTATGTGAGAGCTCACTTTGCTTAAATAGTGTGAAAATACTGACTATTTGAACTCTCAGGGACCTTAAGTTAAAAGAGTCCTTTCTTACTCGCGTTTAAAACTTGTGCTAGCTATTCCTGCACAGGCTGTTTGATACTGTAGCTATCCAAAGAGGTACCAGCTTTCCAACTTCATGTTTATTGACTCTCTGTGCTGTATGTTTTTTGTACGAATATTACTCTATATAAAGCTCTGTATATATCCAGGATAAATTTGAAGACAGAACAGCAAGCAGAAAAGCCTGCTCATGGTGAATTGTTAATGACATAGATACTTCAAGAAATGTTGAGCTGAAAGCTCAAAACGTCATCAGATGGCGTTTCTGAAGATGTCTAGTCTGAGCCACTGTTTTGGCACATTCCAGGCAGTGGATGAGCAGCTCAGAATCAGAATCAGAAAAAGGAGCTGAAAAACTGTATTCTTGCAGACAAACTACCTTTTCAAATTGAATACCATGCTAATTTCAATGCAGCAGTTAGCTAGTGAGGAAAACCTGCATCAATATGAAATTTTGCAGTTCTTCAAGTGAGCTCACTGTATATCAACAGTTAGTGAATTCCCAATACTTATACCAGCTTATAACCCAATTTCAAAATTTGTTTAACTGTTCAATAACAGGTAAGAAATAGTGCTTTGTGAAATAAACATTTTAGAATGCTTTCATTTCTGCAGACAGTATGCTTTTGGTAACTCAGTTTTGATAGCTTAAAATGAAAGTCCTGTTGTAGGACTGAGAGATGGAATCCAGTTCAGTGACTGTTCATCAGTAAACTGTAATCTAGAAATTCTTAACAACAGCATTTATCATTGTGAATAGTCAGCTTTCTACAGCAGCTGTCTGAAATTGGAAGCAGGTAATCAAACACTACCACACCAAGACCACAGCCATAATATTCAGGAAAGCATCATGAACATGGATGTTCCGGATGAACATATACTGTTAAAAAGACACCGGTTACAGGATTACTGGAGAGGTTGCAATTTCAGTTCACAATTCCATGTGTGACATTACAGAAAGCCTTAAAATAAAATGGTAATGTATTCGTATTCTAAATGATGGAATGTAAATCCATTTATCTGAAGAAAAATGAGTAATTTAGTGGAGTTTCATTTCACTTTTTCAAAAATAAAATACACAGTGACTTGGAATCTCTCCGATTTCTTGGTATTTCAGGTGGCTGTGTCTCACGGGCACTGTTTCCTTGGCATAAGTTAAAATAATGTGTAAGAACTAAGTCTTGTTTACACCCTACACCACTCAAAAAATACAAAAGAACGTCTAGACGAAAATAAGCAATTTATACACCACATTAAGGGCCTTCAAACTTAAATGTAAAGTGTCGTTTTTTATGCCTTGAGAGAATCGTGGTGAAAGTCCACGTGTCAATACCTGAAAACCCTGTCCTTCTTAGAAGTACTGATGGGAAGGTCTGGCAATTTAAAGTCCCCACAACCATCTCAACAGTTTTGGCTGTATGCCCGACAGACTTGTGAAATCTTGGCCAAATGAGCTGAAACATTCTTGTTTGTGTAAGAAGCACTTTAATTACATAAATAGTGTGTTATTTAGTTAAATGTAGGAAACAGTCTATGTATAAGAAGGTAATTCTTTACAGTGCAAACCAAGGTTGGGAGAGAAGGGTCTGATGTGGGCAGATAATAAGGCCATGGTGACCCGTGAGTTTTAATCCCTTTTCCGACATCAAATACTTTGTGCATTTAAGTAATTTAAACTCTGTCCTGTAAAGTCATAATCATGATGATAATCAACCTTAACTGCGTTAAAGGGATGTTCAGATTAGCTAGAGTGTATTTATGAAAGTGCTTTGAAGATGAAAAGCACGGTATCGAGGTAAAAGGTCAGTATTTTTTTGTTACAACAAAGGTTGCTATGAAGAAGTAACAGTGCTGTTACTTAACAGCTGAGCTTTGAGTTGCTTGTGTTGATGCTGCTTCAAAGAACAACATTCGCATTGAGTAGAGGGGAAAATAAAGGCTCAGCCAAGTCAAGTTTATGTTCTGCGTTTGTTCACGCAGACCTCAGTGTCAACAGTTCCCATTATGCTGTACTCCTTGTAGACTGTTGTTTCCATCCTATGAATTCACAAAATTTATTTCAGTAGTGATAGAGTATTGCACACGTTAAGAGCATCCTCTGTGTCGTTTGTCAGCTGAGACTTGACCCAGAGAGGAAGCCCCTATTTACCATATGAGCCCTTACTATGAAACTAGCTTTCTCTTGGGAGTTCCATGTAAATTTTATGTTTTCTCCTGTATACTGGAAATACTTTCTTGGACCCTGTCCCCAAAGTGGTAATTCAAGATTTCAACTAACTTCAAAGGAAAATGAATGTCTGTGTTTGGTGTTAGCACAAACAATTTTTAAGCATAAATAATCTTCAAGGCTACTCTATGGAAGCATCCAAGCATCAAGTTTGGGAATATTTGAAAACGTAAGTTTCCAGCTGTTTATTACAATCCGCTACCTAGAGTTTATTGTTTCTACAGCTGTCTTGTGGAGCAGAAGGGTCTGTGGTCTCTCAAAAGTATGCCAGCAAGAGGCTAACCAAGGAAGTTCAAGCAACATTTATCAACAGCTGGAGAGAAGATGACTGTCTGCGTTGACTCTGCTATGGGACCGTAACATTTTGCATTGGTCCATCCATTTGCAAAATGAACAGTTGACTTTTCCCTAATTTGCAACAAGTAGAATTACCTTCAAGGCACCATTTTAGCAGCACAGAAGCACCAGAAAACCCCTTCCCTAGCATGACTTTTTTCTCAAGGAGAAACCGTGAAAAAGCTAACCTCATCAGCTTCAAAGCTGTGATGCGCTCCTTGAGCCCTAAATAACTTTAAGGTGAAGATTGCACAGTCCACAGACAGAGCAATTCTGCCAATTGCAGCTGAAAGGAGGAGAGTTTTTCAGCTTACAGGTAGTTTATTGGTGTAGTATTTAGGACAGCTTCCATGCAAAGAAACACACACTGTATGGGATCAGTTATATAAAATCTACTACAACATAAAATAGTCAGGTCCAGAACCTTGACACTTGATGTTACTGACACAAATTACTTCAGAAAATAAAATCCATACTGCAATTAAGCAGTCATACTTTTCTTCCTGATTGTAGTGTATGGCCTCAAAGTCCCCATTAGAGGTGTGTGCTTCTCTCTAATACTGCCCCCATACCAGTTAATTAGTTTTTGTGCATAAAGTACCTGAGCACATCCATATCATCTGTGCAAAGATGTGCTTATAAAAATAATCTAGGTAGTTATAGTATGAGCTGCCTCCCCATGTGGCTCTGCTGGAACTTGCTCACCTACCACACGCTTCTGCTTCCAGCGTTTTTTTTTTAACACACGCATCAGCTTAGCTCTATATCCATCACACAAATATTAAAAGGGGTAGAATGAAAATACTGGCATAAATTTTGCATTAGTTGGTGTTGAGGTCTAGTTATTCGAACCCCAGCTGGATTTTGTTTACCCATAACTCCACTTTGACTGCATCCTGAATTCAGGTGCCTCCTTGGCACTGCTCAGGCATTGCTGCTGTTTGATGACTAAAAGTTAGGCCCTGGTGATTGTAAACTGCACCCCAGGGGACTGGCTTGGGAGGCACGGTGACTCAGAGGCATCTGACGCAGATTGCCTCCACGCTTCCTCCTGGCCGCGGGCGTGCAGGTACTCACTGCTGGCCTAATGCATCCTGCAGTTATTACATGCATCCCACACAGCCTTGCTGTGGACAGTGAGTAGCGGGAGTGGGGCCAGATCTTCACCTCATTCGTGCCTCTGCCTGTTCCCATTAAGTGGTCTCCCCATCTTGTTTCTCTGTTGATTAAAGTCCTGGTCCAGCAGATCTTCCGTGGAGGTGAATAGGTACGTGGGCATTTAATGCTTTGTTCTGAGATTTGCTGGTGCTTCTAGCCAGCCCCTGGGTATGCTATGCCAAATAAAACTCTCATCACTCTTTCATGTGAGTCCATGTAAGTACAGCTTATGTCCCTCAGCAATGTGATTTAACTCTAGCAGTGGAATAGCTCCTTTTCCATGTATGAGTGCCTTCATTGCTAGTGTAGCCTGTGTGGCAACACAAGTTAAGCCTTGATGTATATGTAATCTTCTAGTTCACCAACCGGCTTTAAATAGCAATTAAAAACTAGGTCCATGGGTGTTACCTGAAAAAGAGGAGTTTTATATGTCTTCTTTGTATTGCCATCTTCCAAAATAATAAAAGAGGCTTGAGCTAAGAAGGTGACAACTTCAAAAAGTTTAATTCAGTAACTGTTGTAAAATATTTGGAGAGAAGCTGAAGAGGTATTTAAAAGTTTATACCTAGTATTTTAGTTGATCTCATTGTAGAGTGACTAACACAATGTACTAAGAGGAATAAAATAAGACGCTTAAAAGAAAGGACATGCTACTTTCTAGCTTAGTAAAGGGACAATGCTTTGAACAAAGAGTTCGTGTCTGACGGTATCCATTATGTGCATGCGTTAACCTAATTGTAATTGAGAAACATGCAATATTTTTAAAGTATTTCTCATAACAACATCCAAATGAGACAGAAAAACTACTTACAGGCTAAAGGCTTGATAGAGAAAGAGGTCAAGGTGTTGAAATAATGAAGACCTGAGCTGGTGCTCTCTATTTAGGCGATCAGTTAATGGGGAGAGCTGCACATCTCATAATGAGACTGAAGTATCCCAAATGGGAAGAGAGGTATCACCCAGAACTTGTGGAGTAACTTCTGTGTTGTCCCTGCTACGGGTTGAGTCTTTCGGCAAAACCTGAGCAGGAGGGCAGTGCAATCGCAGTGAGTAGTTCTGCCGTGGTCACGCCTGCAAGGAGAAGGGAAAAAATTTCCCAAAAAGCATTTTCCAGGAGAATTCTCTGGGTCTTAAGCGAACACAGAGGTGTGTCCTGAGACATCACTGCCTAGGTGTCTGAATCTCACCGAGACTCAGGCACAAAGAACAGGGAAACTCCATCAGATGCTCACATGACAGTTTAAAGAAACCAAAATTTTGTCTATGAAGAGAAGTCTATCTAATTTCCACTGTTTTGCCTTTGAGCAAGATTTCAGAGACAGCTGTAAAATAAAAATCACAGTTCTTGAGACTGACATCTTTTGCTGCTGTTTTTTAGCCACCGTAATAAGTAGAACATGATTAATGAGTATTATTGGGCAGAGTGGCTTTCTTCTGAAACTGTGCCTTGCTGTAGCCACTAGTGTAACTTTGCAAGGAAAAATCTTTAGTGTAGACAAGCAAAAGTCCTATTAATTGTGAGAGCAGTGCTTTGCAACTGCACAGCATGTATTAAGATGGTCTCTGCTTCAAAGAGCTTACTGTTTACACAGATCCAAACAGACAGAAAGGACATGAGACAGAAACAGAAGCAGCTGAAGCTTCTTGAGCAATGAAAACAGAGAAATAGAATCCAGGTCTCCTGACTCCCAATCTCACACTTCCTGTAATGAGCCAGACTAAGTTACAGCCACTGAGCTTTCTCAAGCAATGACAAGTTGTAGTGGTCCAAATCCTGGTTTTGAGCTCATTCACATTAAGAATTCATCCTGATGCTGCCGTGTACTCATTGTCCCTCCATACAGATAAACCATCTGTATCCCTCCCTACTTAAGAAAAGGACTTTGCCAAAGCTTCCTCTGCTTTCCTTGGGACAATGTATAAGAAAAAATTTAAGTTTTGATGACTTCAGACATTCTCAAACAACTGTGGAAAGCAGAAGGAAAGCAGCAGAAGACCGTGATTGTCCCTTGAGTTAATCCCTGCATTAAATGAAATGAGAAGAGTTTTAGGAGCCTAAACCCCACATGGATAGAATGAACTGTTTAGCAGGTTTGTGAGCACTGTGGAATCACCATCATGCTTCTAAAATATCTTGTTTTCTGATTTAATAAGAGTCGATTAAATAAATCTAAAAGTTCATCTTGTTTTCTAAGCAATTAATACAAATCTTTGGATGAAGAAAGGGGAAGGGTTGTGCTGGAGTAACTGATTTATCGTTCAACAAGCTTTAGCAAACTGTCAAAAGCTGTCAGCAGTGTACAGCCCTGCAGCCATAATGAAGCTTTGTGTGTTGATAGTCCTGCCATGAACAAATAGCAGACAGCTAGAGGAAACAGAGCCCTGCACAGGCATACTGCAGGCTCCAGTAAGGATGTTCTCAGTGGGCCTGTGATTGGTATTTGTGCAAAATGAAGAGTTGTACAATCTGAGATGCCACATGGTTGAAGAGCATTTCTTGGCAGTCCTGAAACAGGATATACCACATTTAATGGACTTGGGTAGGAGCTAGAAGACCACCATATTGCTGGAGGATGCATTATGGAGCCGGGGTACTTCAGCTGCTACATGAAGAGATGTCTAAAGTAATCCTCAGTGCCTCATTCAGAAAGTACTTACAGTCTCTGCCTTTGGTGAGGCTCTAAGGAAACCATTTTCAACAAGTATGTAGGAAAACTGCTTACACTGCAACAGATTGCATGATCCCATGACTCATTTCAATTGTGGAAAGGAAGGTTGACTGGGAGAATAAAGAAAGATTGGCAGAATAACAAAATAAATATAAATTGATGCGTGAGCAGGCAGGACACAGTGCTACCCTGTGTGGGTGTAGATACTGATGGTCTGAATATGCTGCTTACTATTGTTGTGAAAAAGGTGCCAGTTTAAAAAAATGGCAAGAGAGAAGTGGGGGATTTCAAAAGCTCTTAACAAAGAGCTACTGACTCAGTGGGAACAGAGTAACTTCAAACCCATCTGAAAGCTAGCAGTAAGTGCTCCTTTATCTTCGGTATTATTAACAGCTGTGTCATAGACTTTTAAGTGAAGTTAGCGTCATAATAATAGCTTTTTATATAAGACACGGAAAATAATGTCTATAGAAGGAAAATAGCCAAGCAACAAACTAGAATACACAGCTAATATGTTTAGCTACTTTGGCCTGATCGTCTAATCTATTTTGCAGCTGATATTCTTGTTAGGTGAAATTTCTATTTAGTTATCTCTCTAAGTCAGCAAAGCCCTGAAAAGGAAGCAAACAAAGTCTTCTTGCCATGAGTTAATGCTCTGCACTGTATGTGCCCTAATGTCCTGGACTGCAGTAGAAGATGACAAGGCCTATGGAAACAGAGTGCATTCTGGTGCCCTGTGACAGGATCTTTGCACCATGCGCAGAGGGAGAAAAGAAAGAAGCTTGTGATCCTCATAGAAAAATACAACTGTTTAATAGCTTTTGGCCTTTACATTCCTCTACAAAGAAGAGCAAGGAGGAAGATGAGGATAGAAAAATTTTAAGTAATGCTTAAATTTCATGTAGTTATTTTAGAGGATTTTCCTTGGGAGAATTGGTCATATTTGACCATTCTGCCTCTGTGTATCTGCACCTTTTTCTCACCACCTCCCATTAACTTTTGACATTACTGTCGAGTGTCAATCCAATCCAAGATGGAGAGATGTCTCAAAGATATGTGAAAACATGTTGCTGGGCAGAAGAGGGAAAGCCAGTTAATAATCCTCTCTTTCCCACCTCATCTTCCAAAGGTAAAGGCTACAAGCCTATCCTTTTGTTGTAAAACAGAAAACCCTTCTGAAATGTACTAGAAACCAAGCTTCAGTGTTTCTGCTACTCAGATGGCTACTTTTGTTTTTCAGTTACATCCTGACCAAAGAAGCAACGGGGTACCAAGACATATTTTTAAAATTCACCTATAACTGAGTTAAAACACATTAAGCTAAAGTCAGCAGCAGTACATGCATGCCCATCATTGAGAACAGGCATAACTGCTTTGAGAAGGTGGACATGTTGGGCCAAGTTCAGTTTCAGAAAGATGCTTCTAGTCCGAATTCTATTTACATTTTCTCAACAGTGGTAATCTTTTTCATGTCTGCAGGATGTAATGACTGGATGACATGAAAGGAAATGGAAAGTCTGGAAATCTGATTTCTTATTGATTTAAACCACAAGCTAAGGGGCACTTGGAGAAAAAATGTATTGTTGGGCATGAGGAGTGCAGATTTATCACATAATTTTTTTTAATGACATGTTTTATTCCTTTTTGTACTTTTTTTCCATTGCTTTCATTGTAAAGGTCAGATCATATATTCCTATATTCTTCTCATTCTCCTTTGTTTCTATGGTTCCGTTTTGCCCATCTCATTCTGTCTTCCCAATTTGCCTGATGAATTCTTCCACTTTTATCTTGAGGTTTGTGGAAAAAAAGAGGAACAAAAAGAAAGTAAAAGCCCAAGAAACTAGAAAAATACAAGTCTTCTTATAACTGATGTCACTGCGCTTTACTCTACTTCCAGAACAGTGGCAAATAGATATGTGCAGCAAGTTTTCTCCAAGAAATTATGTACTGTAGCTGGTTAATATTCAAGAACCGCTTCCTCCAAGCTCAGGATCGGTGCATCCCGATGAAGAAGAAGTCGAACAAAGGAGNAACAATTTCTTTTAAATTCGTGACTCTGTGTTAAGACTGTGCTGATATTTGGTCATATTGAGACTAAATAAATGACTTGCTGCTAGACAAGCTTTCAGCAAACTTACCTGGCATCATTTGACTAGCCCTTCCAGCCTGGGAAATGCTTCTTGTTATTACACACCAATAGGCTTAAGAAATGGAGCTGATATCCCATTTAAATATGCCATCTGTCTCTCCAGCCGTCTATCAGCTGTATTGCAGTATCACGATGTCATGCTAAACAGAATGTATAGCTGTGGTTTGGGTGATTAATTAGTATTTGCTGATAAAAGTTTGTAAAATGTAAGACATTATTATTATTCATAAATGCGAATAACAGCATATTACTTGGCGTATGAGCAGAAAAACTCTTCTTAAGGAAAACTTTTTTAAGGAAAATTGTCCTTAAAAGAAATTGACTCGTATGCTGCATTTTGTTGTTTCACTGGGTTTTTTTTGTCTTTCACCCAAGACCCATGAAAACACTTGTCAGACTATTAAAAAATAAAAATCCAAGGGATAAGGGCTTTGCTTAAGACTTAAAAATGAAGCTTTCTCTGGTGTCATGGTTTAACTCCAGCTGGCAATTCGGTCCCCCACAGCTATTCACTCACTGCCCAGTGGTGGGATGGGGGAGAGAAATAGAAGGGTAAAAATGAGAACGCTCGTGGGTTGAGATAAAGACAGTTTAATGGGTAAAGCAAAAGCCGTACATGCAAGCAAAGCAAACCAAGGAATTAATTCACTGCTTCCCATTGGCAGGCAGGTGTTCATCCAACTCCAGGAAAGGGTTCCATCATGCATAACGGTGACTTGGGAAGACAAACGCCATCACTCTGAATGTGCCCCCATTCCTCCTTCTTCCCCCAGTTTTACCTACTGAGCATGACATTGTATGGCATGGAATATCCCTTTGGTCAGTTGGGGTCAGCTGTCCCAGCTGTGCCCTTTCCCAACTTCTCGTGCACCCCCAGCCTCCCAGCTGGTGGCGTGGTGTGAGAAGGCCTTGACTCTGTGTAAGCACTGCTCAGCAATAATGAAAACATCCCTGTGTTATAAACACTGTTTCAGCACAGATCCAAAACACAGCCCCATACTAGCTACTATGAAGAAAATTAACTCTATCCCAGTCAAAACCATCACATTTGGTCAAGATATTTGTTATAGGGGTAGACAAAAAAAGTGTAAGATGCCTCTTATTATTATATGACAAATAAACTCACTTTTATTTTGCTGTACTAGAGCAACTCGTCTAGAGAAGGGCTCATATTAAACACGGAACATGACAAAATTCCAGGCAAATTTCAAGGCATTTGTTTGGCAAAATGGCTGGTTATAACATAGAACAATATTAACCTAGGCAGTTAATTGACTCACAACTTATTCATTGGCTAAATCTAAAATTTTTGAAGTTAAGCAGATGCCTAACAGTCAGATCTAGCTGGTGGATACTTGTAGGGAAGTTAGACATGATTGGGGTTTTGCAAAATAAGATGTATAACTACCAGTATTAGCAGACCTTAAATGAATTTCACAGTTAACTTAAATACTGCTTAGTAATGCCAATGTGACAGTATTACTCACACTAGAATGATAGTTTATCAGACACAAACCAAAAATCCTCCCAATAAATATAAACAATTTCTCATCTGTTCAAACAAATATGGCACATAACTGCCATTCATTTATGAAACATGATTAGACTATTAACATCTACAGCTCAATTCACATATGCAAAGAATCAAATGATGCATTAAGGGAAATAGGTGGTATAAAGAACTTAAAACAGGCTTCTATCCACATAAATACAGTATAAATGCCGTGGTAAAGACTTGTGCTAAAGAGGCTTCAGGCTATTTCTTTAGTAGATAGTTTGGTCTCATGCACGTATTATGGAGATAGACCATTCTTAATAATAGACTAGACTTGTGTGGGCAAAGAGCAACAATATTACATGAAGATATTTGAACACAGTCCATCAACTGCTTGTAGAAGGGAAAGCTGGTGTGAAGAAGAACCATGCTCTTTTTTTGCCTTTTAACTGGAGACATCTAACATTGAAGAAAAACTTATTACAAGAGGAATGATTAGCAAAATCATTCAGGATCTGCTTCTCTAAATCTTCATGATTTCTCTAAGTTGGAAGTACTTTGGTCTGAAGAATCTGCCATGCTCAAAGTAGAAAACAGAGTTGCCTTAAATTTTATTCCACAAAAAAAGAAAAATCCTAAAATAATTCACCTTCCCAATATTTTGGCACTGAGGTCAACCCACCACGTTTGCTAAGCACCCATTAATAGTACTGATTTTGTAATGCTGTATTACCAAAAGCGATCAGCACTATTTCTGAGTTCCTTTGATTTGATATCACAAGCAACAGATGAGAATGTTACTTTAAATTAGAAGCTGAATCATTTCTTCATTGACCTCTTGTGCAGCTTAAATTGCATACATATGCCTTACATCACTTTTCTTCAAGCCTAGTCACTATAAAAATAATTCCTGTTATGAAATCTCTGAAATCATGAACAACTACAAGATTCAGATTGGACGTGTTCATTTTTTTCTGAAATATTTGGCAGTTGTCAATATAACAACCATGGGTATCAAATTATTTTTTGCTTACTTGTCCAGATGTTTGTTTTATACGGCTGAGTCAGCATGAGTATTAAGTCCACATTGATCTTTAAGCATAGAAGTAGTCATGTTTTTAGCTTCAACACTCGAAGTTTCAAGCTGAATCAAACAGCCCCTGTTCAAGCGATGTATACCAATGCAAAACTGGAGAAAAAACCCTATATAACCACCACCACCACCCCTCCAAACAGTATGAAATGTTTGAACTCAAAATAAACCGTGGTGTCTTTGATGAATACCATTCACAGCTATTTGAGAACCAGGAACTTATGCCAGGTTGTCAAGTAGATTAAGAATTTGGTGTCCACACTGAAGTGTGATAGTCAGCAAATAAAATGAATGGTGGGGAGGCACCACCTGTGGCCGCACACAGCCAAACTTTAGCTACGTCTGCCTCAAGAAATGGGGAGGTTCCTACTTCTTATCATTTAGCTGCTTTGCCACAAAATTGTTTCTTTTTATATTGGGCTGATCCCCATAGCAGCAGAAGTGACCCAAGGATGAAGGTATCTTAAAAAACCTCTCTCACTTTATGAAAGAAATGGTGTTCCTTTCTGAAATATAGTACTCGAGAGAGTGGCAGAAAGACCCTTTCACCTCTTTGTGTTGGTGCTTTGAATCCCACTGGGCTAGTGGGAAAATATAGTGACGCACACATAAAATGTTTTGGCAACTGGCGGTTCATCGTCAAGCAGAGACCCCACTGCAAAGTCACCTCTCCTTTGTCATCTGCTCCTACTAGCAATGAGGCCAATGATGTCTCATCCAGGTATGAACTCTCCCGAAACAGGATCATGACATATTGCCATAGCAGTAGGCTGCTGACTCTGTTTGGCTTGGCATGTGTCTTAATAGGACTTTAAAGATCCTAGGCCCATTGGTATGTTGCCATTCATGGGGGGGAAAAAATCTCTAAAATAAAAGCTATTAAATGGGTTAGTTCTTGCGCTTTGAATGCTCAAATTAACTTCCTAAATAGCTTGAAAACACTGTTCTGGGTAGGAAGTGATATAGAGCTTGGTAGTACTCACATATTACATGATGTTTTGTTGCTCTGAGCATTTGCTTTGGTTACCAAAGCACATATTGAAAAACACCAACTGCTCAGGTATAACAAACAGTATGTGCTTGTTTTCTCTCCTTTCAGGCTGATTACAAAAATTTACTATTGATTGCATAATTTCACGGATTCTTTCTTTGAATTTTACTGGGAAACTCCTGACGAAATGGGTTTGGCTGATGCAAAGTGGGAATTTTGACAAGTCCTGCACATGCAGTTATTACCTTTATACTCTGGTTGGGAACTGGTAACTAGCAGCATGCTTTACAATTGAAAAATATGCCTTTAGGGAACTAGCACAATGCTGGTGGCATTGTATGGCCTCACTTGCTGTGCTACCCTGACTTTTCTCAAAGTAGTCTGACCCATACCTTTTTGATTTTCTACAGAATATACTTGAATTCTTTTAAAAACCCTAAAGAACGGGTATTGTATTGTATGATAGGAACCCACAGAAAAAGCAGCAGTTTATTACACAGGATCGCCTATTGAAATCCTGGTTAGATACAGGAAGAACATAATTGTTCTATGGGCGTAAAGAGCATGTCACACTAGTTTTAAATACAAATTATTACCCATGGATAAACTACCCACCATGAGAAAGAACTATCATTTTACACCTTGCATCAGTTAATGTATGATCTTTTGTATCTGAAAAACATCACTTAAAACATTCACCTAATAATTATGAATCGGTACTCTGGTCACTTTTTTGTTCAAATTTGTAAGGGCTTTTCCAGGCAGTAAATATTTCATTGCATCATTGGAGCTTGAGATCTGTGAAGGAAAAACAGGAATATCATCATAACTGAACTGCAGAACTAATACAAGCCAACTGTGAAATGTAAGTTATTTTTGTATTAGTGCTTAAAGCTCAAGAAAATGTGGAGGAATTGGAAGCCTTCATACACGACACACCTATATGGTTGTTACTACTGAGATTTGTTAGCAGGACTTACATGATTGAAGTGTTGAAATCATTGGTGGAGACCTATTTACAAATTGGTAAAATGGGGACAGGGGCGGTTTATCGTTGATTTCATCCAATTTATTGACAGCTTAGAGGTCAGGTGATCGAGACTGGATAAAGCACTTGTAGAAAACCTTTTTAAAAAAACTTGTCAAGTCAGATTTAAGTGCCAGCATGTTAAAATACTCATCTGTTCTATAAGGCACCAAAAGAAAAAGGTTGTTTGCAAGGAAAAGTGCAGCTGTGAAGGAAGATGCATGCTAGAGAATTTGAGCTGCCACCACCACTAATATGGCTTTGAATTTTCTATAGCTCCCAACGTTCCACTTCCTCTACTACCAAAGTAATGCAAAAAAGTGACCTGTGCTGTGTAACAATTCATTCTGGTAATGCTGGCATAAATTTAATCACTGAATTGGCAGTAAGTGCCCGCAAATGATTAATGACTAGCCAATGTCTTCTTTGCAAATTGGGCACATGTTAATCTATTAATGTATGTACTTAATGCTATGGCATTGCAAGTTTTCCCAAGAAGAAAGTATTATTGCAGGGAGACATTTCTACAAAACTGTAAATAAAACATAGTTATGTTACAAAACAAAATTATTGGGAAAAAAAAAGCTCAAATTCCTTATTTTTTTTAAAAAATGGCTACTTCCATCAAATGCACTGTAGTAAACATTAAACCAAAAAATGTTTGAAGCATGTGTGCAGTTCAAAATCTAATCAAGAAAATATTTCAGGAGAAGCTTAACTTTCTACGCTTCTGTACGTTAAGATGGCTTACCTTTTTCTATGGATTTTATTTTTCATTTTATGATCCTTTTTAACTGATTTTTTTTAAAGAGTCAGCTTCCCAGGGGAAAAAAAAGGTTTTGTCATATAGGGTGGGAGAGAGAATCTTACTCAGAAAACATCTAGGCAACAGAGGGAGGCAGTCATGCAAGCTGTAGTGCCCCCTCGGAACATGGCTCAGAGGTGATGGGAGCTATGGGGCAGCTAAATTACTGCTTCTGCATGCACAAAACACGCAATTTCCAGTTTCNTTTCCCAACTTCTCGTGCACCCCCAGCCTCCCAGCTGGTGGCGTGGTGTGAGAAGGCCTTGACTCTGTGTAAGCACTGCTCAGCAATAATGAAAACATCCCTGTGTTATAAACACTGTTTCAGCACAGATCCAAAACACAGCCCCATACTAGCTACTATGAAGAAAATTAACTCTATCCCAGTCAAAACCATCACATTTGGTCAAGATATTTGTTATAGGGGTAGACAAAAAAAGTGTAAGATGCCTCTTATTATTATATGACAAATAAACTCACTTTTATTTTGCTGTACTAGAGCAACTCGTCTAGAGAAGGGCTCATATTAAACACGGAACATGACAAAATTCCAGGCAAATTTCAAGGCATTTGTTTGGCAAAATGGCTGGTTATAACATAGAACAATATTAACCTAGGCAGTTAATTGACTCACAACTTATTCATTGGCTAAATCTAAAATTTTTGAAGTTAAGCAGATGCCTAACAGTCAGATCTAGCTGGTGGATACTTGTAGGGAAGTTAGACATGATTGGGGTTTTGCAAAATAAGATGTATAACTACCAGTATTAGCAGACCTTAAATGAATTTCACAGTTAACTTAAATACTGCTTAGTAATGCCAATGTGACAGTATTACTCACACTAGAATGATAGTTTATCAGACACAAACCAAAAATCCTCCCAATAAATATAAACAATTTCTCATCTGTTCAAACAAATATGGCACATAACTGCCATTCATTTATGAAACATGATTAGACTATTAACATCTACAGCTCAATTCACATATGCAAAGAATCAAATGATGCATTAAGGGAAATAGGTGGTATAAAGAACTTAAAACAGGCTTCTATCCACATAAATACAGTATAAATGCCGTGGTAAAGACTTGTGCTAAAGAGGCTTCAGGCTATTTCTTTAGTAGATAGTTTGGTCTCATGCACGTATTATGGAGATAGACCATTCTTAATAATAGACTAGACTTGTGTGGGCAAAGAGCAACAATATTACATGAAGATATTTGAACACAGTCCATCAACTGCTTGTAGAAGGGAAAGCTGGTGTGAAGAAGAACCATGCTCTTTTTTTGCCTTTTAACTGGAGACATCTAACATTGAAGAAAAACTTATTACAAGAGGAATGATTAGCAAAATCATTCAGGATCTGCTTCTCTAAATCTTCATGATTTCTCTAAGTTGGAAGTACTTTGGTCTGAAGAATCTGCCATGCTCAAAGTAGAAAACAGAGTTGCCTTAAATTTTATTCCACAAAAAAAGAAAAATCCTAAAATAATTCACCTTCCCAATATTTTGGCACTGAGGTCAACCCACCACGTTTGCTAAGCACCCATTAATAGTACTGATTTTGTAATGCTGTATTACCAAAAGCGATCAGCACTATTTCTGAGTTCCTTTGATTTGATATCACAAGCAACAGATGAGAATGTTACTTTAAATTAGAAGCTGAATCATTTCTTCATTGACCTCTTGTGCAGCTTAAATTGCATACATATGCCTTACATCACTTTTCTTCAAGCCTAGTCACTATAAAAATAATTCCTGTTATGAAATCTCTGAAATCATGAACAACTACAAGATTCAGATTGGACGTGTTCATTTTTTTCTGAAATATTTGGCAGTTGTCAATATAACAACCATGGGTATCAAATTATTTTTTGCTTACTTGTCCAGATGTTTGTTTTATACGGCTGAGTCAGCATGAGTATTAAGTCCACATTGATCTTTAAGCATAGAAGTAGTCATGTTTTTAGCTTCAACACTCGAAGTTTCAAGCTGAATCAAACAGCCCCTGTTCAAGCGATGTATACCAATGCAAAACTGGAGAAAAAACCCTATATAACCACCACCACCACCCCTCCAAACAGTATGAAATGTTTGAACTCAAAATAAACCGTGGTGTCTTTGATGAATACCATTCACAGCTATTTGAGAACCAGGAACTTATGCCAGGTTGTCAAGTAGATTAAGAATTTGGTGTCCACACTGAAGTGTGATAGTCAGCAAATAAAATGAATGGTGGGGAGGCACCACCTGTGGCCGCACACAGCCAAACTTTAGCTACGTCTGCCTCAAGAAATGGGGAGGTTCCTACTTCTTATCATTTAGCTGCTTTGCCACAAAATTGTTTCTTTTTATATTGGGCTGATCCCCATAGCAGCAGAAGTGACCCAAGGATGAAGGTATCTTAAAAAACCTCTCTCACTTTATGAAAGAAATGGTGTTCCTTTCTGAAATATAGTACTCGAGAGAGTGGCAGAAAGACCCTTTCACCTCTTTGTGTTGGTGCTTTGAATCCCACTGGGCTAGTGGGAAAATATAGTGACGCACACATAAAATGTTTTGGCAACTGGCGGTTCATCGTCAAGCAGAGACCCCACTGCAAAGTCACCTCTCCTTTGTCATCTGCTCCTACTAGCAATGAGGCCAATGATGTCTCATCCAGGTATGAACTCTCCCGAAACAGGATCATGACATATTGCCATAGCAGTAGGCTGCTGACTCTGTTTGTCTTGGCATGTGTCTTAATAGGACTTTAAAGATCCTAGGCCCATTGGTATGTTGCCATTCATGGGGGGGAAAAAATCTCTAAAATAAAAGCTATTAAATGGGTTAGTTCTTGCGCTTTGAATGCTCAAATTAACTTCCTAAATAGCTTGAAAACACTGTTCTGGGTAGGAAGTGATATAGAGCTTGGTAGTACTCACATATTACATGATGTTTTGTTGCTCTGAGCATTTGCTTTGGTTACCAAAGCACATATTGAAAAACACCAACTGCTCAGGTATAACAAACAGTATGTGCTTGTTTTCTCTCCTTTCAGGCTGATTACAAAAATTTACTATTGATTGCATAATTTCACGGATTCTTTCTTTGAATTTTACTGGGAAACTCCTGACGAAATGGGTTTGGCTGATGCAAAGTGGGAATTTTGACAAGTCCTGCACATGCAGTTATTACCTTTATACTCTGGTTGGGAACTGGTAACTAGCAGCATGCTTTACAATTGAAAAATATGCCTTTAGGGAACTAGCACAATGCTGGTGGCATTGTATGGCCTCACTTGCTGTGCTACCCTGACTTTTCTCAAAGTAGTCTGACCCATACCTTTTTGATTTTCTACAGAATATACTTGAATTCTTTTAAAAACCCTAAAGAACGGGTATTGTATTGTATGATAGGAACCCACAGAAAAAGCAGCAGTTTATTACACAGGATCGCCTATTGAAATCCTGGTTAGATACAGGAAGAACATAATTGTTCTATGGGCGTAAAGAGCATGTCACACTAGTTTTAAATACAAATTATTACCCATGGATAAACTACCCACCATGAGAAAGAACTATCATTTTACACCTTGCATCAGTTAATGTATGATCTTTTGTATCTGAAAAACATCACTTAAAACATTCACCTAATAATTATGAATCGGTACTCTGGTCACTTTTTTGTTCAAATTTGTAAGGGCTTTTCCAGGCAGTAAATATTTCATTGCATCATTGGAGCTTGAGATCTGTGAAGGAAAAACAGGAATATCATCATAACTGAACTGCAGAACTAATACAAGCCAACTGTGAAATGTAAGTTATTTTTGTATTAGTGCTTAAAGCTCAAGAAAATGTGGAGGAATTGGAAGCCTTCATACACGACACACCTATATGGTTGTTACTACTGAGATTTGTTAGCAGGACTTACATGATTGAAGTGTTGAAATCATTGGTGGAGACCTATTTACAAATTGGTAAAATGGGGACAGGGGCGGTTTATCGTTGATTTCATCCAATTTATTGACAGCTTAGAGGTCAGGTGATCGAGACTGGATAAAGCACTTGTAGAAAACCTTTTTAAAAAAACTTGTCAAGTCAGATTTAAGTGCCAGCATGTTAAAATACTCATCTGTTCTATAAGGCACCAAAAGAAAAAGGTTGTTTGCAAGGAAAAGTGCAGCTGTGAAGGAAGATGCATGCTAGAGAATTTGAGCTGCCACCACCACTAATATGGCTTTGAATTTTCTATAGCTCCCAACGTTCCACTTCCTCTACTACCAAAGTAATGCAAAAAAGTGACCTGTGCTGTGTAACAATTCATTCTGGTAATGCTGGCATAAATTTAATCACTGAATTGGCAGTAAGTGCCCGCAAATGATTAATGACTAGCTAATGTCTTCTTTGCAAATTGGGCACATGTTAATCTATTAATGTATGTACTTAATGCTATGGCATTGCAAGTGTTCCCAAGAAGAAAGTATTATTGCAGGGAGACATTTCTACAAAACTGTAAATAAAACATAGTTATGTTACAAAACAAAATTATTGGGAAAAAAAAAGCTCAAATTCCTTATTTTTTTTAAAAAATGGCTACTTCCATCAAATGCACTGTAGTAAACATTAAACCAAAAAATGTTTGAAGCATGTGTGCAGTTCAAAATCTAATCAAGAAAATATTTCAGGAGAAGCTTAACTTTCTACGCTTCTGTACGTTAAGATGGCTTACCTTTTTCTATGGATTTTATTTTTCATTTTATGATCCTTTTTAACCGATTTTTTTTAAAGAGTCAGCTTCCCAGGGGAAAAAAAAGGTTTTGTCATATAGGGTGGGAGAGAGAATCTTACTCAGAAAACATCTAGGCAACAGAGGGAGGCAGTCATGCAAGCTGTAGTGCCCCCTCGGAACATGGCTCAGAGGTGATGGGAGCTATGGGGCAGCTAAATTACTGCTTCTGCATGCACAAAACACGCAATTTCCAGTTTCTGGACAAATGATGGGAAAAAGGGCAGCTAATTTTTGGGAAAACTTACAGTTCTCTATTTTACAATTTCATTAGAAATGATAGTGAGAAAAAAAAGACCAAACATCTTCATATGCATACATCTAGGAAATTATGTATTAAATTCAGTATATGCCATGTATTTTAGAAGGTACCAAGTATGCAGCTGGTCTCCTAGAAATTGTATTTAGCTTCACACAGAGATTGTTACTAACTACAACTTGGAAAGATATTAATTTCCAGAGCCTGGGAAAAGCAAGAAAAATAATATAGGAATTCTGGAAGATGTTGTACAGGAAACTAGTTGCCCAGGTGTTGTCTCTGAGTAACACCATCTGGGAGGCATTTTCCATTCAAATGAGTTTATTTTTTTGTTGTTACAACAAAACATCAACAAGTGCACACAAAACACCATCTAGAAGGTGAAACCAGGCTTGAAGTCCTATGGGCCTTGCCCGGGTTCAGGTAGGGTGAGGGGAAAGATAAACATCAGTGAATTCAATTAGCCATGTCCTAAGAGAGTGACGAAGATGGGTCTCCTGCATCCCAGTCCTCCTTCCTGCAGCCTTCAATAGTAAATGTCTCCTGTCATAGCAAATCCAAACTGAGTCATGACATTTTGCCCTGCTTAACCATAACTCAGCAAATCCACACCAATTTACAGCAAATATGCTGTTAGCCTGCATAAGAACAACAGGAACAAATGAGTGGCTTGGACATGTGCCCAACTGTGTATAGTGCATACATTAGGGCAGAGGCAACCTACTTAGTCATGTCTTCATGCTTCCAAATTTGGATGGTGAATTTGCGCATGCAGATATTATGGCTGATTTGAAAACCTCCCAAAGCTTTGTTTTGACNGAACAACAGGAACGAATGAGTGGCTTGGACATGTGCCCAACTGTGTATAGTGCATACATTAGGGCAGAGGCAACCTACTTAGTCATGTCTTCATGCTTCCAAATTTGGATGGTGAATTTGCGCATGCAGATATTATGGCTGATTTGAAAACCTCCCAAAGCTTTGTTTTGACTGTTTTATAAATCAGAGCACTGGGATAACACTCTGTAACAAAATTAATTCAAAGTTTATTTTCCCGAAAGGTCACAAGACAAGCCCTCTTCTCCCTTCACAGCTCAAAAATAATTCTCATTGGAAATGTAATGGGACAAAACCACATTGGGATGAAGAAACTAATACAGTTTACAAAATTCCATGGCTGCCACTTAGGGAGGATCAGATCTGTGTCTGATTCGTTATCAATACTTGCTCAGGAAAGAAGAAACAGCCCACTTCAAATGGTCCATGCTGTGTCTCATAGCACATAAAGTGGTAGATACTTTGTAAATGGGGAAGAACCAATGCACAGGAACAAGCCTTGTATGAATTTGTAAGAGGAAGCCCAATGGCTGTAGGGGTCTCAGTCGAAACAGGGAAGAGGGGACCACTAAGCCGCGAAAAGACCTTAATATAACTTTGCTTGTATTACATAACAAACATAACAAATGGGTTTAGCCTTGTCTGTGGTGAAAGACTAATACAGTAATGTACCATTGGCTCAGCCTAACTATAAAGCCTTAGTGTATTTGTAAGACCACAATGAAGTTGCTGACATGCATTGTCATGAAGAGATTCAGCTTCCTGCTCATTTAACATGATTTGTAGAACTTAGGACAAAAAGCGCAATAATGGCATGGTTAGGATGCCTAAGCTGATGATGAATGCAGTGGTCACCTCTGAGCCAGTTTCAGGGAACGGACTCTGCTGGGGACGAGCTGCAGCATGAAGACGCAGTAATAGGAGGATGCTGTGACTTTTGGATCGCCTCAGCAAGTGACTCGGTAACGATGAATCTGTCCAGGAAATGGAGGAAATGAACCCCAGAGGGCCATAGGTCATGGTGTCGGAAGCTGCTAAACGGACAACCCAAGGATGCCAAGGGTGGGGTCAGCAGAAAAGGGCTGGCATTGATGACACCAGCTCATGAGCATTAGCTGCTAAGGTGGCCATTCTCTTTTCCAGATGACCCTGACCACATGCGACACCCTGAGGCCCCGTGCTAGTGATGTGGATGCTCAAGGACAGAAGCAAGGTCTTGCAGACCTTGTAGCACCCAGAGAATCCAGGGATTTGGGAGCAGCCATGATAACCATAGCAGTGTACTGCTAACTCTTCCATGACTACATGCTGCTAAGCTTGTTGTAGCTATCCACTGCCATCTCATAGTTATCTCATAGCCGAATACTTCTAAAATATAACTGTAACCACTATCATTGTGCTTGCATTATCATATTTATATATTGTAGTTGTATAAACTATCACACTGCACATGATGTTAAACATCATCATACAGACCTGACATAGTCATAGTCTCTTTTCTTGCTGGGGTCTGCATGCTCTTGCTTCCCTGCCACCAGAGCTCCTTTTGCTACCCTTACGACATAGTTAATTTCCAGGACAAGCTGTGTACAAATTCCTGCCTGTGCATCCTCCACCCACCCCTAGAGGCACCTGTAAATTATATCCCCTTTATTGTGTCAGCATGTGCAGTAACATTTCAACATGCCAGAGTGGGCTGATGGTTTGTAAACAAGGTCTGTCTTTCCAAAATGCCCCAGGTTGTCTGAAAAGTGAGATGTAAACCCATCAAACTAAACTAAAATAAAAAATTTATGAAATGAAAAGACTAATAGAGGGTGTTCTGTGAATACAAGGGATGAACATACTGTTTTGTTTCATGGCATGTTAAATTTACCAATTAATTCTAAGTAACTAGAGAAAATCGTTTTGATGGAGGCGTTGCAAATACTGACATGAAGGTAATGCTCAAATGTCTCTTCTCTGGACAGGTGTGTAATTTGCTCTAATCTATGAAGAGAATCTCTTGATGCATAAAGATAACTTACAGATTTGGAATAATATTGAAAATTTTCTCAGTACCAGGAGGAAATTTTAACAGTCTCAGTGGCTTGACTAAGTAACTCTTAACACAACTGTTTTCTGGGATAGCTATTTGGGGGCTAATACATCAGCCTTGTAGCACAGCTCACTGAGCAGCAGACTGAGTCTTTTTTATGCCAACGTACAGTTCTGACTCCAGCAACAAAATTGTCCTTGCTGAGTTTTTCACTTGCCTGAGAGATATCAAAACCCAAGGACATCTGGATGAAACCGTTTCCATTCCAATACTGACACAGATCAGAAGAGAAGGGAGGAGTAAAGCTAACCACAGACTGTTTCATAGAGTAATATCAACATTTGAATTGTTCCACAACCAAATCTCTGACACTTGGCATGAAATTTTGGCTCCATCTTCAACATGATGATGGAGTAGTGAGGTGCTGAGAATACAAGTAACCCCTCATTCTCTGCCTTTCATAGAGAACGCTTTGGCATTTGAGGATGCTCTCCTCTCCTCTCCTCTTAAATGATAAAAGAAGGGAGGAAAATTTCCTGACAATTTTGAGGGCTTGAGAAAAGTCTATTTCAATGCAAACATGGAAATCTCTTGACTTAGCAAGTGTTTCTTTGCATTTCTCTCAGATACATAAGATGTCCTATTAACAGTTGAGTAGTCTCCCTAGTTCCTCAGAGAACACTGAAGGACTCAGTTAAGATTTGTTTAGGATTTCCTGCATGCTTATGGCTTTACTCTTCTTGTAAACAATGCAAAAATTTAAGACAAAAAGGAATCATGCACCAGATGCTGCAATTGTAGAAATTCTCACCTGAAGAATTCGCACTCAGAGATAAAGAAAGCCGAAAACGAATACAAAGGAATCTAGAAAATTTAAAACAGAACAGCACTCTGCCTACAGAAGAAAAAAAAAGTGGTGGTGGGGGATGGAGGGGGGGAAGAAAAAGATTCTGAGCCATCTGGAGTTGGATATTATGTCTATTCATGCCAGACAGATTAAAGTAGTGAATCAAACCATGAACATTTTAGGTATAATTACTGTTTCATCTTGCAAATATGTTTGCATGCTCAGAACTCATTTAGTCTTTATTATGAACCCCAGCACACTTAAGAAAAGGCCCAGCTTGTCACCTGTACCCCAGCTATACCTGCTACAGAGAGGGAAAGGAGGCTTAGCATTACGATCAGCAGCTGCAGAACAAAGGGTGGCTTTGCCTCTCTGTGTCTGCCTTTCCAAGGGACATGCCAGTCCTCCAGCCAAGCACTGTCAGGACGCAGCAATACCATGGCCATACCCACTTCCCCCCAGCAAACGATCAACTGCAGAGGTGCTCGGCACTGCCAGAGTAGCAAAAATGGCTAGGTCATGCTGTAAAGAGAAGTTAAGCCGAAGTGTTTAAAAGCAGCAATAAGGACTTTTTGATTTGTAAAATGGTTATTTCCAAATTAAAATGGCTGAGGGTCTATGAATTTCTGATATCGAGTTTCTCTCTTGACTATTGCAAGCACTAGACAGTTTCCTCTTACTTTACAAAACATATGTCACATAAAACCCAATACATAACTCCAGTAACTGTATCTCAGCCACTGGCATAGCCTAGGGCATGAGCTGGGAATTGAAGTGTATTTCTTTCCTTTTCTTTTCTCCAGTACTGGACCTTCTAGACATCAGCTTAACAGAGAGAAGGGGCTAGAAACACTTCTGGGAGTAGTACACACTACGGTGGTGCAGATTGTGCTATGGTTTGCTGTCTACGGAAAGCTCAACAGCCACCAATGTCTTCTGGCTTCTTCAGCCTGTCACATATTCGCTCCCCACCTTGCTGCTTGCCAGTATTTACTGGCTGTCTTGGGAGAAAGTCCTCCAGGGAGATGGAAGATGAGTATTACATTTTCTGTTCTGAAGAGCAATTACAGCACTTCACCTTCGCAACAAGTTCATGCACATGCTCAGGTTGCTCCTGCCTCTGCTCACTTACCTGTCTCTCTCATCACCAAGCGTATATCCACAGTGTAAAATGCTCTTGTGTGTCTGCTGGAAAACAGGTAAGAAATGCAGTTCATTGAGTGGACAAAGCGGCATGGCTTTGAGGAGGGAGACTGGAGGTAGTCCTGACCTCTCAAATCAGTGTGAGCTTGATCCATGTGCATGTTTAAAATGAATAAAGTGTTTGTTTCTCCG
Organism: Steatornis caripensis; assembly: GCA_013398225.1. Taxonomy (NCBI): domain Eukaryota; kingdom Metazoa; phylum Chordata; class Aves; order Caprimulgiformes; family Steatornithidae; genus Steatornis; species Steatornis caripensis. The sequence goes on from VZSC01000407.1 coordinate 295,784, forward strand.
TGGCTCTATGTCTGGGGAAGGGCACTGAATTCTCAGAATGAAGGGTGGAGGGGAGAGCAGGAGCCAGAGGCAAACATCACCCCCTGAGCCATGCGAGTAGTGGGCAGACTGGCGCTTGGCACAGCCCTCTGAGGCAGTCACTCCTCTGTTTCTGATGTCAATAATATAGCTACATCGGATCTTCCAAAGCCACAAGTGTGCATGATGTCAGCACAGCTGCTTTGTACAGCAAAAGCGTGAAGCACTGATGGGCTGAAAATTTCCTCTTTTCAAGCCTGTGTTTATGAGCCATCTGGATGTGTTTCTGGCTGTAAAACTTATTTTGAACAGAACTTTGTTTGTACATTTTACTAGGTGCCTCCGATAGTGTGATTTCAATAGCATGATGATTGCAGATAAGTGAAGCTGATGACAGGAATTAAGTCTGGGACAGAGATGTGGATCTGTTTAAAGAGGGAATACTTGGCAGGACGTGAAGGGGTAGAGAGGGAGAGGGCAAAAGATGGGAAGACTTACAACTGCAAGAAAACTGTTCCTCTTCTTCTGGAAGCCCTTGAACACCATACTGTATGGGATATTTATTTCTTCTGATGGCTAATTGAAGACCGCACACATGGTGACTGCACCATTCATATCAACACTGAAGCAGAGCCCAAGCCCTGTGAAGATCCTCACCCTTGCTGTAAAACCACTGGTTTAGAGTAGTTGCCCTGCCACTAGCACAGCTAATCAAGGCCAATTTTGCATGGTGTAGGGTGCTGTGTCCTCTTGCACTGTCCCCTCACACCCCATCCTCTCTCAGGAGGGGAGACCCCTGGTTCTGATGGGAGCCCTGCTCCCTCCCTGCACAGAGGACAGTGCATGGCCCAGAGGCTTCTAGTGCATTACTCGCACAACTGCAAGTAATAGCTGGCATCTGCAATCCCCTCTTTGGGAGCGTCACTGTCAGCCTCCCTCCACTGTCAGTGTGAAACACATCTTTGAACCTTGCTGTATTGGCTCGGATTTGGTCAATGAGTTATCAAGGAACAGACAAAGAGAGGAATTAATAGTTATTATTAAGCAGGGTGGCTTCAGCTTTGTTTCCTGAGGTAAACGAGACTATATATACAGAAGCAGTGCCTGCACAGCTAAAACAAGTGAGGCTGGGGAGGGAAAGACAGCAGACAGCTGCAGTGGCCCCAAGAGCCTCTCCAGTGCTGTGTGTGCAGGGCCTCCTGTGAACAAGGACAGGGTGCAATTCTCCACACTCAGTACTGCTTTGACCATGTCTTGTGTTAAGCAGTTTTGCTTCCAGTAGCATTCAGGTTAATCTTTCCCTGGTTTAAACATCACTGAGCACCTTCTACTTCTCATCATTGGGTTCCTGTATTGGTTTATTAACACATATGTCCTCAAATGAGTGAAAAGATGCCATGTCTCTTTAGTACCACTTGAGCTGATAGCCTGTAGAAAGTTTTGGGGATTTTTTAAAAATGTTATAAGAGATATTCATATTTAACCTTCAAGGTTACACAAAGACAAGGCTACCTGAGAGAGACAAGGCAACCACAGACTACTCCAGGCCAGTTTCATTCTCAGAAGTGAAGTCTTGTCCCATCTCTCTCACATTCTTTCTGTATGAGTGGCTGTTGGCTCAAGTTCAATAAGGTTTTGAGCCATCCCTCTGCCTTGGCAGGCTTTCCTCACTTTCCTTTCTTTACACTTACATGCCACACAGACTCTCAGTCTGTGATAATTGAATTGACAGTCTCAGTATCTGCTCTTTTAAATATTGGGCACTTGTGCTGTGCAATGTTTTCTCTTTTCTCAAGGATACAACCATTCCAGATGACACATTTCTTTTCCTTGTACTCTCTGAATCCCACACCTTCATAACAACATTAACATCCCTGACTTTGGCAAGCAGGGGCTTAGATCAATCCTTTCCATTCCTTTTTTGCCCCTTTTGCAAAAAGATCACTTTTTCAGACAACCTCACTTTTTGTAGCATGACACTGCTTCCCTCTTCTTTCTCACAAAATGCAGGTGAATACTTATCACTGTCAAGGTTCTTCATGTTCTACTCTCTACATTTCTCTTGCTCTTGTATTGATAAGTTGATTGATACTGCAGAGTTCTTCGCAGGTCCAGAGTTTGCTTAATTTCATTTTCAGGTTGATGTCCTCAGACTTTCTGTCTCATTGCCCTTTACACTCAGACAAGATCAGCAAACAACATCAGTGAGATGTACTATCATCTGTCTCTCCTAGTAGCATGATAGCTGCTTCTGTGTGATTGCCTTGCTGTGCTTTATCAGCTCTTATAAAGGCTGTGATTTCTTTCCATGTTTGCACAGAATACAGCGCAACTAAGCTCTCTTAGGCTCCCTGACAAGACCAATGTAACTCAGAACAGAAGTACCTCAGATCTCCTGAATTTTTGACCACTGGTGCTCACAGCCACTGGTGATCCCGTGTTTGCTGCAGGAAGAACAAAAGCAAGCATTTTAACTTCTGGGTATGAATTACTGTCTTATGAATTCAGGCCTGCACGGAGATGACACATTACTCACATCATTAACCTTAAGTCCTAAGGCACTTTTCACAAGCTTAAAGCTAAGCATGTTTTTAAAAGGTTTCAGGAATGTGCCTGTAATTTTTAAAATTGCCACTGTACTTCAGTTATCATTAAACTTGTTCACATGGAGCAAATTCACATTTTCTAGACTTAATTCCAACAACAGCTTATTTCTTTTAAATAATCACTACAAAGGTTTTATTTAAAGGGGGCTTTAGGACCAGTGCAAATTGAACCAAGAGAATATGTAGAAAGGAAGCAAGTTAATTGTGTCAACTATAGGAAAAAAAAGGCTTTTTTTCTTCTGGTTGAGTTTTTACGTAGATTTCTTTTAATAAAAGCCTTTATGTGCGCATGTTTTCACTTCATTGTAAAAAAAGGCATGGATGCGGTCTGCATCATATCAGGCAGGAGGGAGCTGAGAATCAAAAGACTGGATCTGTCCTATGTGAATTTGGGCAAGTCATTTTACTTCTCTGGGTCTCAGCCTCTCCCACCAGAAAATGTCAATGCTTGCAAGGCACTATGATCTAGAGAGGATGAACTGCTGCAGGACCACCAGCTAGTATTACTGTTAGTAAATTTCTGACAAGTCAGAACGTCTAAGAAGGCAGAGAAAAATGGTGAATGTACCGTTACATCCATAACAAGGCTATGTCTTCATTGCACAATCATGTGGGAGGAAAGAGAGACTGGCAAAGGGGTAATGAAAATAAGTAAAAACAAGGCATGTGAACTTTTGCATGTGCTGCTGCTGAAACACTCAGGATCAAACTCCAATCAAGCTTCCAGATGTTTCAAAAACATTATGTCAACCTTTCCGTCTCCCCCCACGCAATGCCTCGCTCTCCAATGTGGTCTCTGTCCTCCTCCGTAATGCATCAGAAATATCTAGTCATCATTGTTATAATCTTTTGTCAACTATGACGTTAGATCAGTTCAATCAGATGCAGACAGTGAGGTCAGCATAAAGCATTCAAATGATGACAGAAACAGTTTGCTATGCATAAAGGAGCTAGTTATTATATCACATGTTTAAATTTATAGGTTTGGTTCATCTTTAGCTAAATATCTAGTTATTTAACAGCTGATATGAGTCAGCCAGAGAGAGGATTAGTCAAAAAAATGTGGTGGTAAGAAATGCTTTAATCTTGAGCTACAATAGAAGAGCAAGTCTGGTCAGGTCATGTCTAATAAAGGTGATTCTCCAGTAGTACTTAGGAGTTTATCACTGTTCATACAACACAGGAGATGGTTTGATATAGTTAATCCTGCCATCTTCATATTAACCCTAGCAATTTCAGAGATAGTTGGGGGAGATTTTTTTTTCAGGGCATGGTACCATGCTTAAACATTTTCAGATAAGATAATTTTGCAAATGGGTACTAAAGTGGTTTGTCTTATGCAGAGCCTTGTGTACTCGTCATTCTGTCGTGACTCAATGTTCTTGGGATTTTCCATGATGGCAATATCTTAATGACTTCTTGCTAGCACGTCTTCAGATCACTTCTCTTATAAAGGTAGTGGAGACATTGAGACATGAAGACAATGTTCCAGTTTTTGTCCATGTCGTTTCCTCTAGCTAAGAAGCATAAAGAGAATGCAAAAATGTAAGCAAGTCAGAATGGCTGTTGGATGATATCCCAGTTTCAAGGGTTTCTAGTCTAACATCTCCATGCCATGCTTAATTCAGCTAGACCAACCACAGGTTTAGACTGCTAGGAGAACAGGCATGGAGGAGAGGCATATCTAGGCACTGCTAAACCATTACGCACAAGCTTCAGGTGGTCACTGATGCCTCTGAGACATCTAAGAGCAGCCACAATACAACACAGAAATACAGGTATGAAAATACTGACTTTAACTTCTCTCCAGGCTAGAGAAATAGGGTTAATAACCACGGCCTAACATAGTTGCGATACGTAGGTGCTAAATGTCTCTGAGTTGTGGGGCAGGATATGAAAATCAAGACAGCACCCAAATAGCTGCAAGGCTGAGGAAGTCAGCCTCGAACCTCTGCAGCCCATAGCTGTATCACCTCTGAAAATCTTTTCTGAAAGCTGGAAAATCTGCAGAAACCCCCTCAGACAGGATGGAAATCACACTGCTAGGAAAAGGTTAACTCACTGAAGACCCCATGGAAAAGGTAGGCTCTTAAGCATTTCAGGCACTTACTCTAGACTCGGTCTGTTTGTTTGTTAATTCAGATCACATAATACCCTATAAAAAAGAAGCCAATGTTTCTTCACAAGTATTTATAAAAATGAAGACTGCTTAGCCAATGTTCAGGGACTCATTGAGGAGCATGCTACCAGCTGGAAGTTAAGTAAATACAACTGAACTGCTACTTACATTTCTAAGGATGTATTAAACTCAAACTGTGGCTACCTAGACAAGTTCAGAAAACCCAGAGTGTACAAGGAGCCAATTAGAAATCAGACAAAGAAATATGAAGACAAAGCATTGAAGCAGAGAGAAGTTTCTGGGAGAGTACAGAAACTGTATACTCTCTGTGCCACTTGCTCTTAGACTAAGTGTTCATTTGCTGTTCATTTGCTAACTGGGAAACAGGATGGTTGGAACCAGCAGACAGCGAACTGGTTTGCATTTGGACATGTGAAAAAATTTCTCTAATAAAAATTCAACTTTAGTTCAAATGTGAGCTCCATTGGTTTTTCTTCTCTTCTCATTAATACCCAAGTGGTGTCATAAAAGATATGTCACATAAAGTCTGTCAGAATTATTTATTTTCTTTAATGATAATACTGCTAGAAACCTTCCAAAAATCACAACAGTCAAACAGAAAAACAGTGGATTAAAGCCAGGAAACTTATACCTTTTAAGCAAGAAATCCAGCTCTGTTCTTAAGTAAACTTCAAAGCCTGAGGGAAACCCCTTAAAAACTGTTCTTAAAATAGGATTATGTTTTTTTTACAAGAGTGTATGTTTCCAGTTCATAATTTTCCTTGTTATTAAGAATTATGTGCTGCAGTCAGCCTGATTTGCAGCCTTGAATACTTCAGAAGGAGTTTTGTTATTGGTTCTTATCATGCAGTCATCTCCCACACGGAAATTGGTATACTACCTGGAAATTCAGGACTGTGCTGGAAGCTGATTTAAAATCTAATATTTTCCAAAGACAAATTCTGTATTTGTAACTGAAAAGATGTTTAATATATTCAGCATTTTTTAACCCATCAAGTTATCGTCTAACCTTTTGGTGATGGAGCTTATCAACGATTAGTAGTAGTCACCTCCATTCACACCAGCACTTAACACGAAATCATATTTCATTCTTGACATGGTTGCAGAAATTACCTACATCAGGAAGGAACAAGGAAAAAGTCTGCACTGAGTTTTCAGTGATTTTTAAGGCATTAATTTTGCACCTAGAAACAAAGGGGGAAGGAGAGGAAAACAAAGAAAAAATCAGTTGTGCAAAATTACAGAAATACATCCTTCAAGTAGAATATGTGCTTCTGTCCTTTGATGAACAGGGATAGAAATAAAGGTGCACTTAAGTGTTTTTCCATACTTTACCTAAAGACCAGCTTGCTCCTGAGAGATGTTTGTGACGCTCAACTTCAAGCACGCCCAATTTCAGTATATTCCGAATTCAAAGCCGTTCCTGGTTTTTGTCCGTTTCTTTTTAAGACTGTAAATAAAATAAATTTACAACATCTTAATTGAAAAGATAGTTTTAAAAAGTAATAAAAAGAAGGTACATCCTCAATTCTCATGGAAATTTCCATGATTTCTTAGAGAAGAGCACAACACTGAGCAATTAAGTGCCTGAAACATTGATTTGGATCTCATGATTTAATTAGCAAATTACACCTTTGTAGAACTTTTCACAGAATGATAGAGGAAAAGAATGTAGGTCTTCAATTCGTCATTCTAAATTATCTCCGTATCAGAATTGTTATTTAATGAATACCTCTGATTAAGTTTATTTCATTAAGTTGAGATCTGAATCACACTAGAAGACCTGTATAGACTTATGAATTTGAAGGGGGAAGGAAGTTAATCCAATATGTGTCAGTTTGATGTCTAAATTATTCATCTTTTTCCTAATGTGCTTATGAGTTGTTGATTTTTCATTATAATAATTTTAATAATAACCATACCATTGCATGGCTGCACTCCTATTATCTTTGTCTTTAGACTGGCTTTATGAAATACCAGTTAATACGTAGGACCCTAATTTTTAATCCTTTAGATGTACTAACAACCCTTAAGACCAAGTGATTCTCACATATAGTGATATGTGTGATATCACACCAAGTGATATTCACAAAATAGGGTTTGAATTTGTTTTGATCCGTATGGTGGTTTTTTCCTGATTGTATCTGTTTTGATTAAAGCTGCAAGTTATAGGAAAACAGAAAAATAAATTAAAATAATTACACAATAAGAACCTTTACTGTGGTGACAATCATAATGAGAGAAACATGGGTTTTGCCTTTCATTAGCTGTGGCAATCTAAGAACCTTTATCACAGTTGAATTCTGATCACAGTCATAT